>JAUMHE010000056.1:12540458-12561217 GCA_032359235.1 Enteromius mattozi | reverse complement strand
ATTTCGGGGTTGCCTTTATAAAAATGACCATTCCAACAGGTTTGGGAGATTCTCCTCACCCTGCTGTATTTCTTGTAGCAGTTATAGGAATAGGTTAACTACTCTAGTAAGGTGTTATTTAAGAATTCGATATCTCTAATTTAAGTATATCTTTCAAACGCAATTTAGCTAAATTAAAAGGTTTTTGCTGCGACTGATATTTATAAAGCAGTTCATACATTCACGCGTGTTTACTAAATACAAAAGAGCATTAAAGAAGTCCCCCTTCCAAGCAAGTTCAACCAATTAAATGTATTTATCTAATTCAAATCCAGAAAGTTGTCGGCGGCCCTGCCTTTAACAGCGGTATTCACTCTTTACAAAGTTCTGGGTCTATAGGACAAACATGTTTAATTGGATTAGCAGAGATGATGTCATAAACTACAACTAAGAGGCACGCTTTAATACGATACGATTACGAACAAGTTTAAGTTCGAGTTTTTGACAGTTCAAATTAAATCAAAGTTAAAACGTACAAAATAACAGATCAAATCCCGGATATAATTAACATATAACAAAACTAATATTTAATAAAAACTAAAAACAGCAACAACATAAAACAACTATATACAGAATGATGAAATGCTTGTAGTTTCTGTTAAATTAATTAAATTTGAGTGAATGCAAACCATTAGAGAGACTAAAACACAGATCATGTTTATATGTCCCATCAGGCTCATCGTCCTGCTCCAGAGTTTATAATCATAATCTGACTTTGTTAATGTTGTGATTAGACGTTTTTATTATTATTTTATATATAATTTTCGAGAACACGATTTGATGTATATTAATCTGTGAATATTTTTAAGGACCTACTAAGGACCATATGTAATTTGTAATTGTTTGTAATTCTTATTATCTTAAAAAGGTTCCCGCCGAGGGAAGAAACAATCCAATAAGTCATTTAAAAGTTTAGCCTATGTGTTTTTCGTACGGCTTGTTTAATACAAGACACTGGGTGGGACAGGGTAAGACCACTCACGGAGAACCTGTGTGAAGGGAAGGTGATAAACCAGCCGCTCGTGCTCTCATGACTCAATACCTGACAATTAAGTGAGCTGGAAAAGATGCAAGCATGTGTAGGTGGTCATAGGGTCACTCCATGATATGCCATCTAGAACAATATAATATCAACTTGAAATTAATACTAGATTTCACTTGCCTCCCCAGAAATGATGAGACAGTGAAGAACTTGTTTAGCCACATTGATAACATTTGTACAATTATTCAGCTGAACTGCACCAACACTGAACTGACTGGAGCTATGATAAACACCACTGTCTTTTGGAGCTGTTTTACGGCAGAATTTCAATTGTTTCCAGATACACAGCTGAGTTTCTATAATTGCCTTTGCTATATATTTTCCTGTTAAGCACCGTGAAGAGTTATTGTGCAAAGAGTTATAGAATGTAATTTGATTGACACTATAAAACGCAAATGCATGGTCTTTTATCAGTATTCTACTTTTCTATACTCCGCAAAGCTTCATTTATCTTTAACGGATTGCAGTTGTAAATGAGCATCGACTTTAAATCCCAATGCACCTGTTACTCATTATAGCTTCATGCAAGTACAGATAAGAGCGGACAGATCATATATTCCTCTCGACTGCTCTGTCTGGATGCATCTGCACCGTTCTAGGGGGTTCAACTGCAAAAGTCCTAACAGCCAAGAAGCAATAAATGTCGCCTTTATGAACAGCCATTCTCTTCCTGCCCCCAATTTTGACAGCATCCGGCGGCACACTTCTTAAAGTTCTGTTCTTCTTTCATCAGAAAGCCAGTGGGTGAGATGGTACAAGCTGCGCCAAGCAGTCAAGTCACACAGCAAGCTCACCAGCACTCAAAAGCGTATCTTTTTTTTGTTTTTTTATCGCATCCATGAAAGATATAGCGGAATTGTTTTAATTTCTCTCTAATTCATGAGCAGTTGTGTGATAATGAGCCAGCCGCCATAATATACATAAAACCATGATGCCCTGATTATCCTGGAGGCTACGCGACAATTGCACCATTTTGTCACAACAGAAGGAAAAGTCAATTTGAAGGGGGGCTGCCATGGGCTTATAATTGGGGAATCCACCCATGGGCTGTTCCTAAGATACTACTAACAGTGAGGTGGAAATTACATCTGCTCATAGTTCTCTATAACCCGGACGATGAAGATGTTAGGCTATTAAAATAAGATATAAAAAATAATATTGCTTAAAAGCGGCAATCCTTTTTAAATTGTCTTCTTTATAATGAATGGAGTCACTCATGTCTATTAAAAACGAGTACACTTCATAGTAAATTATTATTATTAGGCCTATTATTATTAGTAGTAGTAGTAGTACTACCTCCACAACAAATAGGCTATTATGGATTTTATTAGATTAATTTAACAATTCAAGTAACAAATAAATATTTTGCACATTGTATTTCTTTTCTTAAGATGAACTTTCATGAATAAAGATACATGGGGTCAAGTCAGCTAAAAACAAAAAAGTTTTGAAGACTTTTTTGTCGCACTGTAACGAGTCTGATTTACGTGGCCCCTCGACTCGAAGCCATAGCAACCGCAGACAAAGACCGGAGGAGGTTTACTGGGGTTTGTCCTTTGATCTGTCTCCATTTCAAAGAAAGAGTCAGCTCAAAATCTCCGGTTATTCAGAGAAACCTATCCTTCACTCAAGCACACATTCAGTATTCTGGCCAAATATTAAGCTTACAATACAACACATGAACAAATCATCTTTTTAACAGCTTATAAAAGAAAAAAAGGAGTATAAGGAAAATTCATGTAAATGCATTTATTTTACAATAAACAAACTCACGTAGGATTTTGACATCAAGGTGTGCGCTATAGGCAAAAACAAACAAACACCTGTCCTGTCTGTCTCTGGTTAATAGCCTATATAAAAGTAAAAATGAAAATAATATTATTAAATAACCCGCTATATTTTAATATGCCGCACCTAAAATAAATAAAAAGCAGAGATGAAGGGGAAATAAAGCATAGGCCTTTATAAGTGTGTATTTTTTAAGAAATAAAATAAAGTTTGCACATACATTTCTAAAATGCAGACATGAGAGTAACACAACAAAAACGTGGGCATAACAGCAGAATTTACTCATGTTATTAAAGTTACTATTATTATTATTAGCTTATAATCATCCCTAAGGTAATAAAGTGTAGTGTTCAGTAAGTTAATATCTCAAATGAAATAATTTATATTTCAGTGTTTTGTTTTTTTCTGTAAAGGTATATATATATTTTTCCCTCTTAAATCTCACCGAAAACTAGGCATTTGCGTCGCATCTGCACCTGCACAGCGCTACATATATATGTAGTTATTCTCTGGTAATGATATTCCAGCAAATTCAAAAGTCACGTTAGCCTACGTGCACAGACATTTTACAACATTACTAGAGTTCAATTTTCACTCATTACACCCAATGCCAATAAATTCAATTTCATTTCAATTACACATTATTTCCAAAATGGTTCCTGCCTGCTCTTGTTGTAAACGATTCGTTTTATTGCAGGGGAATTATCTTTGTTGAAATGAGTTTGTCATATATTGTCTAGTAAAAGAATGAAGTCATTATTGGGAGATCCCTTGGCGAGAAATTAGCCGAGCAAAATCCTCCCTGCCACACGGGTCCCATTGAGATTAATGAAAAATATGTAAAACGTTTCCTTTTAATTTTCCTCTGAAAGCACTTTGCATACATGCATTTTCTCTGCTGGGTTGATATCAGATAATTTATGAGAGCAATCTCAGCACATAACCATCAGGACTGTGTTTCAAGCCTAATTGAGTGCTGTCAAGATTAGGTAAGGTCCTATTCGTGTTAATTGTATTGTACTCTCTTTGGGAATACTAGTAAATGTATTTAAATAATTCCGCCTCGTGAGCTGAAAAGATTATGTCAACTTACAGGCATAATAGAAATGTCATGAAAAATGACAAAGAAGTGGGAGGAAGTAGCATTTCGCTGATCTGTCGCGGAGTCCGCAAATCCTTTAAACCCTGAATCTCAGTTTCAACATAATTAATAAAATTAATGGTGCCTTTAGTGCATAGATCAGGGTAATTGCGTTGCTAAAAATAATGTCACTTCACAAAACCTGATCACACCTAATAAAGGCACAAAAACCCACGAAGTAAAAAAAAAGAAGCTTTAGTTTCATATCAATGAACAATCAAATATCTAATCACGCTCATTTTCTACAAAGGCTGAAGTGACTAAAGTGCACAGGTTATCATCTGAGCTCTTTGGTGTGCATGGTGTGTGTTAAAGGGACAGTTCCCCCCAAAATTATTTTTTTTCACTATTTACTCACCATCCAAACCGATATGACTTTATTTCCTTTGCAGAACACACAAAAAAGCTTTAAAGAATGTTCCAGCAGTTTTTGTTCTTATAATTGAAGTCATTGGGGTCCAAAAACAAACTAACACACAAATAAATAGATAAAAAAAAATCTAATCAAATAAATACAAACAAGGTCTTTTTATTTTCATGGATTTTGCATAATAGCCCAATATTTCTGTTTCTATAAATTGTGTTTGAACAAAATACAACCAAATTTAACAATTTAGCTAACTAAATAAAGAAAGGCTCTAAATGAATCTCATGTCGTTGGCCTATTGACCTACGGTCTCAGGCTCTGATTGGGAGTCTTGAAGACATGCTTAAAGAGCGCTTACAGCAAAAGGGGTTGTCTGACATGAGTCCAAAAAGACGATTCCAAAGAAAATGAAAAATAAATGAGTGCAAAAGGCAGAAAGCATGGATGGGGGGGCGGCAGAGAGGTGTGGGCCGGGTGCCAGGCCGTCAGCTTACTGTCGGGCCCTTTGGGCCGCTCACAGCAGCGGCTTCCATCTTTCTGTCTGCGTCCCGAGGCTGGCACAGAGCTTGGGCGAGTCGCTCACTACAGACACTATTGATCACGCCATATTCATTCTTGCTTTATGCAGCGGCCTCTATTACCATAGTGACCAACTGAACCATCAACCATTCCCCCCACCCCCATCCCCAGACAAATCCGCCCCAGACATTTCTGCCAAATATGTCATCAGCTCATGGGAGACCAGCAGCAAGGAGCGGGAACATAGCGTACTGTAGAATGTATTCATGACAAACACAACATAAAAAACAACAACAACACCCTCAAGGGTGGAAAGGATGGTCATTCATTGGGAATGACATCCTGGAGTTTTATTTCAAAAGAGGCATTCTTGACAAAGCGTGTGTGAGGAACCACTGCTGAAATGGACAACGGCGGCACGTCTTTTGAGCACTTGGCCATGTTCACGGTGACTTCGAAGCTGGATGGAAAGATGGGAACCACTGACCGGGAAACAAAGCCATGGAAAAATGCTGATATTTACATAGAGCGAGCCCTCGCGGAGCCCTTTGTGTACGTGTTTGCGAATGAGCGTGTGGCACGCAGTGTAGAGCTTACGCCAGGCTGCAGACGCATTCAAGCCTTGTCTTGAAGAACAAACTGGCTTGCTGAGTCCCGTGAAACAAAGGCCTACAATTTAGAGCGGGCTCACAGGCTCATTCTCTCAATGTTGGTTTTAGTAAATTCGCGGCTGCTTCTTGGCAAATAGCGCTTTGATGTTCCGGGGCCTGGAGGAGCCTTTAGGCTGAATGGAAGCCCGACGGCAGGGCAGCTCTGTTTGTTTGCCCTTTCGTTGGGGGCGCACAACCTTTACCATGGCCAATCGTCTGCCCTGACACCAGAGAGGCAGGGGGCGGGCATGACACACACACAAATGCAAACTAATGCAGAAAATGGTAATGCAGCAGGAACTTCAGAAGACAAAATATTCAGTCAATTAATCTGAAATCAACACATCAACTAGAACATCATCTCTGTTGCCGTTAAACAAATGCAGGTCGTTTTTAGCTCTTGACGTGAAGTGCACGGCACAGCCAGCATGGTGCGGATTTTGATGTCTGAGGATCTCAGGTTTGGCTCACTTTCCCTGAACAGTTGAAGCCATCGTGACAATGTTCTGAGCTTGCTTCAGAGATGGCATGTCAATCATACTGCCATGAAAGGTGAAAGCCCCCTGAGGAGAAGAGAACAGAACTATGGTTGAATAAAAATAAAGGCAGGTACTGTCTAGAAGAACATACCCTACTACATAGCAACAATGCATATATGACACTACAAAGAAGGATAGGATGGCTACGTATAAAGTCCCTAGAGAAAACCAAGAAAAGCACCAAAGAGAGAGTCCACGTATATATATATATATATATATATATATATATATATATATAATACATATGTAAAGACATATATAATTTTTTTTTATTCTTTTGTAAGGGAAGTATTATGTAAATGCTTTTGTTTCTGGTGTCTGATGTAATGATTCAATAACATCCTGTTAGCTTCCAATTTAAGCCTTTGTTTTATTCAAGTTGGTTGGGAATTTGCAAATTCGTGAGCAAACAAACAAACTAAAAAAAGCCTAATTTAAATATTCTTGATAGATGCAGGAATTAGAGCTGGAAGTCAATTATTTGAATGCTAAATATTCCTTTTCATTGTGCCACTGTACTGAGCCGGATATTTCAATCAGCCTACCCAGTCCAGACCTCGTAAGCAGAAACAGTTTCAATAATAAATGACATATGCATAAAGGAAACTAAATATGCAACTAAGCTGCATCTTAAATGTAATGAAATGTTGGTAGTGTCTAAAAATGACATGTTGAGAGGCAGAAAACCTCAGGTGGGTACTTTGCAAACATTTTCTGTAACAAATCTGCACGGAGATTGAAGAGGGCATAGAAATACACAGGAAAACGCAAAATAAATCGAGCAACTGTGTCCCGGAATCTCAGTTTGTGAGCAGAGTGTCGCTGACGTACCCCCAGGCCATCCTTAGCGTAAGAATTACTGGCAGATTGTACATTACTAGCACATCTCAGACACGCGCAGCCCTACCGAGCAGAAAACGCAGGACTCAATGATGCACTAAATTAGGAACTATAATATTCAACACCTCATTTGATTTTCTCCGACAAAAGCTACAGTGCAGCATGCGTCATGGATGCTATGTCAGGCTGGAAAATAATAGAGATCTCTGTGTGGAAACTAGTGAAAGTGCACCTTTCCCAACTTCTGATGCTCCTCGAATGCCGCGATCAGCTCAGTGGCCCACTTGATTCTCTCTGGACTGGGGGCAAATTCCTCTTGGACAACCTTGATCTGGTTCGGGTGAATCACTTGTTTTCCTAGAAAGAAGTGACAATATTAATTAACTTTACAATAAAATAAAGAAATATACCAAAGAGAATAACATATTTAATGGCCACGTCTCAGTAAATAAATAAAGACATAACACATTTTTAAATCATTTACACACCCTTACTAAAAATTCTACAACCAATAATAAGATTTAGTAGTATTCATGCGATCTTTAAAGGTCAGTCCATGTGTAGATTAAAAATTGATTTATTAACGTACAAACCTTTTTATTAGTGCACTATTAACAGTGTGGCCCATTCACATACAAAAGTCTACAAAAAAGTAAAAAAAAAAAAAAAGTAAAAACAACAAAAAAAAATCAGCTAGGATTATACCTCCACATTTAAAGGGCTTTGCTCCAGAAAAGCAAAGGCACTGGCGGATATTTGCTCCTCTTTCTCCAGTACAGCTCCCTGACCAAGAATGAATTTAAGGGACACAGCAGGGACAGAGGATGCTATGAATTATGGGTGTCATCCCGATTTTCGCCTCGTGCCCCGCTGAACTCTGAAACTTTACTGCACGCTTAGTTACACTCCAATCTGAGGCAGCCTCTGTGAGACTTGACTTGCTGCTTTTATTACAGGCCCATGTGAGAGCCACACACATGCAGTTACTTCAACACACTTCATACACACACACATAGATATAGATGTCATGGACAGCAACAACTGATACCTCTTATAAGCTCAGGTATGTGTGTTAATGATTTCAAGGCTGGGGTGAAAAAAAAGGTGACTACAACAGATGACAATAAAATGATCCATAATCCTAAATCAGGAATCCATGTACTATTTTATCCATTTAAAAAAAGAAAAATGCTGACAAACTAAAATGATTTCTTATTGGTTTAAACTCGATTTTTAATTTTAAATTATTATTATTTATGTAAAGCCTTTCTAAAACCATGTGGATGCAATTTTCAAATAAACATTTCCTTTTCCTCCCCGCTTTGCAGCATCGGCTAAGAAGCTAAAACGGATTACGGTCATGATGGCAAAAATCTTATTCTCAAAAATAACATCTGTCCAGCACGGCACCATAATAATCAAGAACATGTTCCCAGATCAAACATCTGGGTGATGAGGCTTAATTTGAGAAATATCTGTTACGTTTTGCTTCAGCGCGTCTCTTAAAACAAATACGGAAAGGTAGCTAGCTGACAGCCGTAGAATTTAATACATGAGAAAACCATTAGCTCCATCTGTGGCTCTTACCCCAGTTAACCCCTCTGAAACAGCCTCTGCCATGTGTTATCCATTGAGTTCCCACATAATTTAGCACACAATGTTACATATTGCAGCGTAATGTCAGTCATATGTTAACACAGTCTTGCAACAGCACAGGTGTTACTTTCTGCATCTTTTACACATTGTCGAAGCCAAATGCTGCACGATACGACACAATCTGATGATGCAGCTGAGAGTGAATGAGGCGTCAGGTTAACCAATGACAGCTAAGCATGCGCTTCAATGTAAATAAAGCAAACCAGCTTGGTGACTGCGTTTTCTTGTTGAGCCAACAGCGCTGCAGACGGAAAAATCACCAGTGTGTGTGTGTGTGTGTACTGTCCCTCTGCTGCTCTGGAGGAGACGGCCTGTTGGATCAACACCCTAAAGCTGAGGCTCAAGGTCCATGTTTGTGACGCCCATCCCAGAAAAGACTGGCAGGGGGTCGTTCCCTCACATCAACAAAATATGCCCCTTCCCCAGACTGCCACCTGTTCAGGAGCTGTCTGTTCTGAGCCAGCTAGTGACAGAGTGAGCGAAGTGGGCGTGGTGAGCACTTACGCAGCGACGCTATTGGATGGTTGCTGTGCATCATTATCGCTTCCCAATGTCATTCAGCCAATCATGAGGTGCCATCTGGTTTGGATACGTATGGTTGGCTCACTAACGTTTAGCAGAGTGCCACTGTCAGATGACTCTCAAAATCTCACACAGACGAACAGAATCTATCAAAAAGGCTTACAATTAAGAAGAAAATGTTATGAGGTGTAAATTAATATAATGGAAAAAATATCTTATTTATCTAACTTATTTCTATATTTTAATTTCAGGAGAACAACAAATATTTATCTAATTATCATTACACAACACCATATCTATATAGTTATGAGTAAAAGTCCTCATAAATAAACATGGGCCAATGTCAAATTACAGGTGAGGAATTTAGAGAAATAATGCTATAATAAATAAAAAATAATAAACACAATGTGTGAAGTGATAAATACAAGAAGAGAGAATACAATTAATGGTAGATGTGTAACTATTTGGCCTTTCTGTTTTGATTTAATTGCTTGTTTTCCGATGAAGATGTAACTGTTGTAATATTTTGCCCAATTATTACTTTAAAGAAAAACATTTTATGTTAAATAAATAATTAAAGCATTTGAAATTAGTCTGCTACACTTTATGAAATTTTCTGATTCAAATTATAATACATTACAATCAGAAACATTTCCTAAATATAAAAGATACAAAATTCTAATTTTAAAAATAAATAAATAAATTTTCAAGATACAGAAAGTGATTTGGACTAAACCTTTTATTTATAAAAAAATTATTCTGGCACCCCAATTGCTGTATTTGCATTAATAGTGATATATTTGCTCATGCAAGTCTAATGCAAAAGAAAAAAAAATTTACCTAAACTACATTTGTCTGCATCCAATTTCAATCCCTACAGACAAACGCGCACTCACTCAGTCGCTCACACACACACTTCACACTGAGGGTGTAAACTGTAAACAGTGTTTCTGTAGGCCTCCCGACACAGGGACCTCAGACTAGCAGTGGCAAACAGAACGGTGGTGAGCTCAGCGCATGCTACACAAGGAGCCGCTCCAATTCAGACCCGCACGAGAGGCAGAAGAGAGTCATCAAACCCGACCCCACCTGCCTAATGACATGCTGCTGAACAGAGCGCCCGGCTGATGGGCTGAAACATGGCATGATCAACCCGCAGGCTGGCTGCTGGGGAAATGAAAACAAACAACCAGAGATATCCTGGGATGCCACAAACCGGAAAACAATTATAAAAAATAAATAATTTAGCTGGCTCGTATACGTTTGTGCATTTCCTTATAAAATTTTAGCATGGTAGCCACAGCTACAAAATCTAAAACTAACTTAATAAAAATTTATGTTAATTTACCGCACTGTAGTAGCCATTAAAATATTCATTAAATTATATCAATTAATCAGATAAATGCCACTAAAATATTTTCTGTATGAAAAGCCTTTTTAAATGATAATGCAATTCTGTTTTAAATTAAATCCAGTGATAAAATGTGTAAGAATTAGTGATGAATTTGGATGTAAAAAAAAATAAAATAAAAAATAAATAAATAAATTGGCATGAGGAAAGCAAAACGGGAGAAAAGCGAGTGATCTTTAGCATTGGAGTGCTGTGTTCTAGAGGAATGGCAGTGCTAGTGTATACAGAGATGTGCAGGGAGAACAGTGTGTATTCTGCAAACAGCAATTACATATTCATTAGTGAAGGCTCAGAGGAGGGCTGTGTCTGGCCTCCTGTGGCCAGTTACCCGCTCACCAGGACTCCACACACAAACACACACACACACAAACACACGTTGCCTGGCTACAAAACCACACAGCGCTGAGCTGCGAACATACGTCTATCTCCCACAAACACACTTGTAAGTAATGGATACACATACACGGGCAAATAAAGAGACGTGCACGCATGCGTACACTGATAAACACATGCCGGTAACTTTCTTTGAAGTTTCATATATGTAGTACGTTATCAAAAGCTCAGATATTAAATGAAATCATCTATGCAGTATAGCCAGCATAAAAAAAAATTGACACAAATATAATAAAAGAAGACAAAGTTTAGCAAATTTCACATCAAAATTCTTAATATAACCACTATGTCAGTGCTAAAAAGGTAACATGAGATGTAGAGGAACTCAAAGTTGTAGGGAGAGAATACATATACATAGATTATTGATTTTTGTGTGTGTATGTACATTATATATATATAGAGATAGAGAGAGAGAGAGAGAGAGAGAGAGAGAGAGAGACAATTCATGAAATGTAATTATATTTATAATTATACAAATTTATAATTTATGAAATGTAATTAATATTTTACAGAGATATTTGTGAGGAATTTTGCAGGTTAAATACAAATTCCGGGAATATTATATCAGTCTCTCCAGCCAATCATTTGTTCTCTTACATGTTTTGCTTGTGCAGCAATTTTTTTTCCTGTTAATGCCAGTATATGTAAGTGCATGTAATTTCGTAACAGTAAGTGAACTGAAATGAAAATGAGTGCGATTTAGCAGTCAGCGTACCAGTGAAGCCCATAAGCGCGCCCTCTCTGGCCTGCTGCCTCAGTCCTTCCACATCCTGATAGTCGATGTATACAAGGTCGATCGCCTGCAGACCGAATGCTTTGGTGGTGACCACCACTTTCTGGCGGGCATACAGAAGTTCTTTAGCCTCTTTAGTGCGTGTGGCTCCTGTAGATTAAAAGAGATTCAACACCTCATTTTTACAAAAATGTAATTAAACCCAAGCATCATATATGAGATAACGATGTGTAGCCTGAAGGGATATATTATCATATTATCAGTTAATTAAAAAAAATGGTATTATTTGTGGTACTGTCATTCAACAAATAAGTGAATGAAGAAGAATAAAGGTATTAAATAATGAAATAAAAAGATAGCAGACCTATACTGGCACAGAAGTCATCTGACCCGAAGACAACTCCGTCATGATGAAGACCTGCCTTTGGCCCAAGATCTCGAAGCGCTTCACACACTGCCTTCAAGAGAAAGAAAAAATGAAGAGCTGTGCGGGGTGTGTGTGTGTGCGTGTGTGTACTTTGGCACTCAATCAAGTCACCCAGTCAGACGACTCTAATTTTCCCCAAAACTCCCTTAATCGCTGTCCATGCCTCTGTTCTTTATATTGCGTTTAGAAATGGAACTATATCAGATATTAAAAAAGACACACATACACACAATTAATGGCTCGTCTCTGTCCCCTTGGATGGGGAAAGCTAGAAATCTGTGAAGACCGTCCAAGGCTGTAACTAACCCCAGAACCAGGACTAGTGAGAGACAGTCTGGAATGTGATATGACCGTGTCAGGCACGGAGCAGATGGAATTTCTTGAATGCTTTTGTTGAGCTCCAAATTAATTTCACTTCTTGCTGTGACTCTGCAATATTTCCCTGTCTTGGCTCTGGGATTCCGTCTAGCCAGCACAACAGAGGGTTTGGGGGAGGGGGAAAGAAAAATAATCAAAAGAAAAAAGGAGCTGCATATTTTATACGAGGCCAAAAAACATGACTGTGGCCATTTTCAATTGTGTATTTTCTAATTCAAATTATAAAGTTGTTATTTACCTTAAAATTCAGCAAACCCACAGCAGTTTCCACAAAGGTTACCAAGCGAATGGGTTCCTCGGGCTCCCTGCCTTTTAAGTATCGCTGAAACCTGTCAACAAACTGAAATAGACAAACACACACAGTCAAAAAACAACACTTTAAATCTCACGTTACTCAAACGCCATGCCTAATTAAGTTGAAAAACTTCTGACTCAGGGTTTTGGAGAAAGAAGAAGAAGAAGAAGAAAGAAAAATTGCTTCAAAAACTTGACAGGATTCACACAGTCTTTGGACAACTCCTGTTTCACAGGGGCCCTCGAGATATACTACAGGTTCCTGTCTGAATTTACAAAGAAAGGAGCACTGAATATGAAAAGGGAAAGGATGAGATTTGAGCTGTCTGGGAGCGCATTTCATTTCAGTTTTATGCAGAGCCTCGGCTTCCCCCGGCGGACAGACTCGTGAGACTTGCGACGTGTGATACGACACTTCTCCGCGCTATTCATTTTCCCGCTAATATTTGAGCTTACCTAAGAAGGCTTTAAAATGAAGTTTGGTGCTTTGAAGACCAAAGCATTCCGATTTTTTCCAACAGACCAGTTCACAGCTAGCCGTGGACTGCCAGTGGGGTTGCCCAAATTCCAAAATCTATCATCTGGAAACACACAAAAGCTCCCTCTGTCAGATATTTTCTTTTAAAGCCTGTACAAAAAAATAAAAGGAGGGGGGAAGGGAAGGGAAGAGGAAAAAAAAAAACTCAAAGCAGAAAAGTGTAATTCCCTGTCCCCCCATTCTGTCTCTCTTTCACACATCGGGGACAGCAGATTAAAATAACCTCAGGTACGTCAAGGCTAGTTTTCCAAATAAAGGCTAAAATATCCCACACACACTTGTTTTATTAGCTCAAAGAATATGCCTTCATTGAGGGATTTTTTTCTAATGGGGGAATTTTAATCATCTCCCCATTCAATCTCAGTAGGATAAATCATATCTGAGAGATTTGCATAAATATAAACCATCAAAGACTTTTCATCTTCAAAGGGGTTTTCAAGACCCAATAAGCTTTGTACTGTAATCATCTGAGGTCACAACCCTGCAGGAGTAATGCTGCTATGGCAACATAAAAACGCCAACGGCTTAGCATAATATTCCCCTCGAACGGAGAAAAGGGAGGGAGAGGGAAGGGCTTGTTTGGCGGCCCTTCCATTTCCTCACCATCTCTTTTATCAGACGCCACACTGCCCTCTCCGACGGCCCCAGATTTTGCGGAAAAAATTTAAATAGAATAAAAATAACCACTTACATAAAGCATTTATGTAGCTCTCAATCAAATGAAGAGAGAGGCACCATTAGGATATTGATGCAGTTTCAATAGTTACAGGCTTGGAGGGGAACTCGACATCAAACCACACTTGCGCAAATGCTAATACCGCTCTCAGGTGACAAGCTTTTCCGGGCCCCAATGGGCTGCTTACAAAAACCCACACTTCACGGACACAAGTGCCACGGTGGCCCCATCCGCCATGATCCGGATGGGAATGAGGCAGGGATTTCGAGGCAAGGGAGCCGCTAGAGCGAAAAAGGCGGCAAGTGGATAAGTTTCAATTAATTCTCTTCAAAAGAGGGCCAGATTAAATGTTTCCGGCCTGCTGAAGTGCTCATTTCACCGTGTGGTGGTGAAGGGGGGGGGGGGGGAATTAGGAGCGGACGGGGAGGGACGGGACTCGAGCTGGTTCCTTTCAGGACTCAGTAGTGTGGCGGCCAAAGAATGCACACAGCTCCGAATCTGTGGGAGAATTGTCTGCGGACAAAAGGAGGAGGGGGGGAAGAGTTACGCCTGTTATAGTCCAATAAGCCTTGTCAGTCAAACAAGCACACAGAGAGAGGATAGAAAGGGAGAGTAGAAGATTTTCACACAAAAGGAAACAAGTAAGTCCATCTTTTAGCAACAAATCAGTCTGGAGGTTCCTCTGCTCATCTATGTGAAAAAGGGGAAGAAAATAAACAACAGAGGGATTTAGGGGCAGCCGCCGGGACGGAGAGAGAGAGAGAGATAATCAGGCTTGTAGTCGTACGACTTTGTGTTGTGTGTTGGATTAGACACTCGCTGACTGCTCATCACAGACAAACACACAAGGGAAAAAGAGATATTTAATGCTATATAATAGCATTTGATAGCTGGTGATTATTTAATGATATAAAAATTTATTTTAAAGCAATACTACAAAAAGCTCCATTATGTCTTGATGCTCCTTCTTTCATTTCACAGTAAGACATGAAAGAACACTACTTGATTAGTTACTAAATACAAAAAAAGCTAACTTAGGCATCAAAATGCTGTTTTAAATAGTTTATTTAGTATGTTGTTATTTACCTTAACATGCACATGACTTAATGTTCAGATTTTACATAGTTACTATTAGTATCCGCAGTCTCTACATTAAATTGGTTAAATATGACTGTATAACAGCAAATGGAATTACAAAAATAATAAAATCAGTTTTAATGAAACAGGTTTGTCTGCCATTGGTTAGCCAAACAGGTGGTCCCGCCTTCAACTCACGCCATTGGTTAAGTCAATGTTGCCATGTCAAGCTGCAAAGAAACAGACCAATAGTGGCACAGAACCACACTCATTTTGAGAAGAAATAACCTGCAAATGACTTAATTACATTGTTTCTGCATAATGAATAGATTTGTACTTTTAGAGGATAGTTGTCAAGAAGATACCACAAATATATTGTAAAAAGCTGCCGTAACTGAGGCAAAAGCTACGTGAGCATGGTTCGTCTTGGTAAGAATTCTGTAAAACCAAGTGTGACAACATATCCAAACTGTCCAAAGATCAGAGCTGTTGAAGACAGCAAAAAGGAGAAAAAGAGAAAGAGAAACACCCTCTCCTTTCATGTTTGTCTCACGCCACTTTCAAAGCAATGGGCCCATGTCAGGTCAGTGCTACATGACTTCCTCTCCGCTCACAATCTCCCGTATCCTGCTGCGGCTATGAGCTCGACCGTGTGCAAAGCATGTGGAGAGCATGTTCTAACCCCCACCACATATGTGTGCACTTTTTTAATGCATTCACACACACTGTATTACCCAATGTGACATATGTGTAGAGGTTGTATTGATTTTTGAGTGGCTAAGTGGGTAGTGAATGGATGATAGTGTAGGTAATTTTACTCAGAAAATGGGTTTATTTATATTTAAGGGTGACAGAGGATTACTGAAACCAGCAGCATGCAATTATTACTCATTTATATATTTGAAAATATATAAAAAATTATATATATTTACTTAGAAAATATTTAACATTTGTGTATTTAGATATTTTTTAATATATATATATATATATATATATATATATATACACACATACATACACACACACACACACACACATATCTCTCTTTTTTTTTTACATATACCATGTTGTTTATGGAGTATGCTCAAGAGAAAGCAAATTCAGAAGAAAGCAACTGACAAAATGGAAATGAACAAGAATTACAGAGAAAAATATGAACACCTGTCAGCAATTAAAAAGGGAAGAAACATCGAGCGGCCCGGGAAATATATGAGCACTAATTAAAACCACTAGTTAAAAACTTCCTGCTTCTAGTCTAAACTAACTGTGAGCAACAGACTAGGGGCCCCCTCCATCTCTCAGCTTCCCTCCCTCCCTTCATCTACCTAGTTAAGACATTGTGGCTTCTTTCAGGTCTTTTCAGTGGTCATGCAGAGTAGCTGAATACTGCAGATTTGGGCTGGGTTGGCTGGTTGGGGGAAATGAGCTGCAGGGATTTGGGGGCTGGTGTATTGGCTATGCTGGGGGGCACCAGGGGCCTCCTGGGGGCGCCTGGCAGAGAAAGCCTTGCTTTGATGGACGAATAGACGTCTAGAAGAATCCTCAACACCTCTTGCAGCACACACACACATGGAGGTGATCAGAAGAAAAGCGTTTTGTGGCTTTTAGTCCATGTCCGCCAGTTTTGAGCCCATCTGTAATGTCACTGACTGACTGACCGACCAACCACCTGATAATTAGATCTATACGAGTGGTTAAAGTGTCCACCTACTTTGATTTTAAAATCTGAACCATGCCAAACCTTAATAAACCCAAGTATAGGTCTATTGAAGAGGTCCTGTGTTTCCAGGGTAAAGTAGTACTTCATGACATCTGCCTTGTGAAGCTAGCTTTAAAATGTCATGGCTTTCTCGAGCTGATGCCAAGATATACAGCCCCATTTCTCCCCGGGCCTGACTACAGGGATCAAGTCCTCTGTACAGACTAATAGAAAAGATTGTTATTATTGCTTTGAAAAGACCTGTGGTTTCATCTTACCCTTTGAGTTCAGAGGGTGTTGTGTTCTTTACAAATGATGGAAAAAGCAAGAGCACACACAAGGTATTTTTAGTTTCTCATTTTTCACATTAAACAGGGCATAGACTTCAATTTGTGGGTTGAAATGATCATGAATGTTACATTACCTATAATCTGACCGTAATCAAATGGAAACATATGAGTTCTCAATGCACAATTCAATATTTGCTAATGTACTGATAAAATTTGGGGAAAAACACTACTGTTCAAGGCTGAAAGAAGTCTCTTATGCTCACCAATTCTGCATTTGTTTGATCAAAAATACAGTAAAAACAGAATTATTATGAAAGTTTGGAAACAACTTACTTAAAGCCTTTATGTATAATGCATTATAAAATATTATTAAAGGGTATAATGTATTAGAATTATTCAAAATGTGTGTTGTAATACATTACATTTTGTTGTAAATAATTATAACCAAATGTAAAATACATTAGTGTAACAATGAATTAATAAGTGTTATGATGTATTAGCTGTGGTTAGTCATGAAATTGTACAATGCATTGTATGATTGTATGACTAACATCTCCGTGTTTATAACAGAGGTGGGATGGTCTATTTTGTACATCTGGGCTTTTCAAAGATCCCGTTATGTATGCGTACATTGCGTATAGTCATTCGGATTGATTACTATTAGTATAACCACTTAAATACCATGGAGACGGTAAATGGCTAGTATAGCAAAACCATGTTCATTTTTGGTTAACTTACTTTAGTTTAACTATTTTATTTTTTTATTTAAATCCAAGTTTAATATTCATAAAGGTAACGTATGTAATTAAAACACTGTGTAATTGAGTGCAGAAATGAATGCGAGTAATCTTACCTGACGCTGATATTACAATAGTCAGTCTTAACAGTTTTTGTGATTTGGCTGTTGATTTTATAGATATTTTGTTTTGCTTTCTTTGTAAAACATATCAAATATGTGTAGGGTATGAGCATCTACTGTAATTCACGTTGGCGTAAACACACAAGGAAACGTGTTGTGAAAAAAAAGAAAAATCACTGGCAATCACAGACATTGTATTCAGACGAGATTAGTCTTCTCAGAGGATCACTGTGTTTGCTGAAAAGCAGTAGGTAATTTGCTCTGGAATTATTACAGAGGTTGTGTGAGAAAAACTCAGACATGGCAGATTCGGATGGGAAATACATCTGTGAAATACAAATTTCTCTAACGACCCCCTGTAAAATTAGTCTTATCCGAATAGGGCTTATGAAAGCCTGTTTCCATCACTGAATAAAAAATAAAAGATAGGTTATTTTGACTTTTTTCTCAGAATTGTGAGATATACACTATTCCTACTTTTTTTCTCTGAATTTTTGCAAGTTTATATCTTGCAATTCTGACTTTATATCTCGCAACTGAGTTTTTTTCTTAGAATTGCAAGTTTTATATCACACAATTCTGACTTTATAATTCACAATTATGAGTTTATATCATGCAATTATGACTTCATATCTCGTAATTCTGAGAAAAAAAGAAAGTAAGAAATGTGAGAAAAAGTCAGAGTTACCTTTTTCATTTTGTATTCAGTGGCGGTTTCCATATAAATCAGTGTTTGAAACTGTAATAATTTTCAGAATGGTTTTATAAAGTTCAAAAGAACTGGATTTATTTGATCTTTTTTCAACATTATAAATGTCTTTACTGTCACTTAATTTAATGCATCGTTGTGGAATAAAATGATTAATTTCTATGCTAAAAAAATGTATACAATTTATTGAATTTGAGGCTTTTTAGAAAATATTGGCTTACACGTTGCTGTCATGACTATCACAGTTAAGTAAGACTTGGGCTAAATGGGCTAAATGGACTACTATCATTTTGCCTTTTAAATATTTTTTAGTCATGGCTGCTCACTGTAGAAGTTCTATGTATGAAAAAGTGAATTTTTCAAAGCATCTTCTTTTGTATTCCATAGAAGAAATTGTAAATAATCACATACTGTGCTTTCTTTTAATGGCTACTGCTCTTTTTTAGGTGAACTACTTATTTAAAAAGCTAAAAGACTCACTCACCCACTGCACCTCCCCTGTGTCCTCCACCTTTGGCAGCATGAGAGCTGTGGGAAGCACGTCTGCCTGCAGAATAACCTCCATGTCAGCTTCAGCCAGGCCACTGGACACAGAGTTCACCCGCACACACTTCTCCGTACGCCCCAGATCCAGCTCGGCCAGCATCTTTGGGATGGTTTTCCGAGCTGCATCCTGTCAAAAAAGGAAAAAAGAAATTTCATGCGCCATTGTGTCAAAAAGTACTTTCTTCACCACAGCTGCTATTAAAGAATGGAAATGTCCCAATGCATGCTCGACCACAAAATGAAAGACTGACCCAACTGTTTATGCAGTATTCAATGATGTAATAAACACATAACGTGCTTGCAAAAGAACACTGAATGGATATGTTACACAATTCTCTGTTTGACCATGAACACAGGCTTGTGGGTATCAAAGATGAAAAAAAGTCAATGAAAGTAGGTTAGACAGGGTTGTTATTCTGCTACTGGACGATGATTTGTGTTTACTTGATAAACGGGAAGAGATATTATGCCACGTATGGAAAGCTACAAGCAATAAAAAAATGCATATCCGTTTGAACTGGGCACTGGTGCACTTGTAAAAAGATAAAAATGCTTCAGTTTAGACGAGCGGACGTTATGTGAATTTACAAGGGAAGTGGTGGTTGGCGCCTGGGATTACAGTGAGGAGAAACATCTAGCAAGAGGGATCAACCTCACTACAACGGATTCACCAAAGGCCATAAAGTGAAAAGCCTTACACACAAGTCTTCCACACAAACGCCACAAATACATGACCAAAGGAAGTGGAGGGAGGAAGAATCAAAGCTAAAGCCAAGTTCCAGGGCCTAACAGTGACAACAGCAGCACACGCCAGGAGATTCAAACCAGATGCAGCTCAATGCAGAGCTTTCCATTGGTCTGAACACAGCACTCCATCCAAAGGGAAATGTGGTCTCAGTTAAGCAGGAGGAGGAAACAGTAGCTCAGGAGTTGTCAGGTTAGATCAGAGGAGGGATGAGAAAGGCCAAGGGAAAAATAGGAGGGGGGGGGCAAGGCTCAGGGGTTAATTTAACTTGAATGAGGAACTGCTTGGCCTAGGTCATCTTCACACCATCCAACGTCACCTCCACCCAAAAACTGTTGAACCTTAGCTCAGACCATAATGACCATAAACAGGCCAAATACATGGCATTTACCTTAACTTACGAGAGAAATAATAGAAGTAAAGAATGACTGAATAAATAAATAATATTTCAATAATTAAAAATCACTGTCTTTTTCATAAAATTGCACGTATTGCATGTTATGGTCTGGCCTAAGGTTCATCAGCTTTTTTCATTTTATTAATATATTTGTTTAATAATAATAAAAATAATAATAATAATAATAGTTAATGTTTTTATTATTACTAAACTATTATTATTATTATTATTATTAATTTATCAAATTATTATGTTGTCATAAAATGTATTGCATGTTATGGACTGGCCTAAGGTTTTTTATTATATTAATATATTTGTTTAATAATAATAAATAATAATAATAATAATAATAATAATAATAATAATAGTAACAATAATAATTAATCCTTTTTTTACTAAGCTATTATTATTATTATTATTATTATTATTATTATTATTAAAATATTAATTCAATTAATAATCTTATAAGGCATGCTAGATTTAA
>JAUMHE010000056.1:12498667-12540358 GCA_032359235.1 Enteromius mattozi | reverse complement strand
TATTATTATTATTATTATTATTATTATTATTAAAATATTAATTCAATTAATAATCTTATAAGGCATGCTAGATTTAAGCTTAATAGTCATCCAGATATGACGTTGTCAAAAAGCATATATTAAAAAAAAGAAGAAGAAAAAAAAAAAGGTTCTGCATGTCAGCTAACAGACACTTATCGGTCATGAAAATAACGATCAGTCAAAGATGATAAATCTCTGTAACCTTCTTTTAAGTTGAGTCTGGACTATAAAACCTTCCTTTTGAACTGGTAATAACAACCGGTCTGGATTCAGATTCCCTCAACCTAGAGCTAAAATAACAATGTTGTCAACCATTTTTATAACAAAACTGAATGTGTACATAAGCCCAAAGCTGTGAAATCTTCTATATAACATCCGACGCGTTGCACATACACTAGCAAAACAGATTAATACCAACATACAGTCTAGACACTCACGTCTAAACTAACATTGCAGTCCTCAATTTACAGTTTATGGTAAGAGTTGCGGAATCGCTAACTGAACATAAAGGGATCCTCAAAACGAAGTCATGCATACGCTTAGCCTATAATATATTTGGAGATCACAGTGGTAATATTAGGAGGGCCGACAGGTTTATGAAGCCATAACTCAGTATTCGTAAAGCTGTTCTATGGTGGATCCAGTTTGAGTCCTTAAGTATAATCCAAGACTGATCCAGTGTCTGGTGAACCAGTGTGCTTTGTATGGCTGATATCACGTTCACTCACGAACAAAAACATGAGGTTTTGAGTAACAAATCAACATCAAAAAGCTCCTATATCAAGTCAAAAGACAACAGTGTAGCTAAAAATGGACCGATCAGAATGAAATAACGGCTGTATTGTGTAATGTTATATCAAACCTTCATGCCACATGATTCTCTGCTTTTTATCACTACATTTTGCTTTGAACTGATATTCCCGACAGCAAAACATTTGAATTTCTATCAGTGGGAAGGGCTCGGTAACTCATCTCCCCTCACAGTAAATTGACAGAAAGAACATTCTCGAGAAGATCTCGGGCTCCTGAGGGGACCCAGCCATTCTGAGCAGGAAATAAAAGTACTTTGAAAGCTGAAATGTTTTACATTAATGGAAACCCGTCCAACTAGTTGCTTCAAAAGACCCTTCCCCAATCACCCAGCATCCCACAGAGTGACCAGGAGAAGTGCAGGTTTGAGGGATCTTTGATTCTTTCCATCAAGCCCATCATTAAAGCTCAACACAGTATCATGACAGCACGTCCGCAAAACACTCAAAACAAAGGACAGACTTTGTAGATGCTGACTTCTCATTTAAAAAAAAGGCCAGATCCTTTGCATTTTTAGAGAATTTGGACTCCAACTGTGCGATATGCCAAGAAACGGATCCGCATTTGGATTCAGTGTCTAATCAAAGCACAGGAAAAATGGGTGGTTTTTATGACATTTGAAATGTATAATGATTTCTTATACATTTGCATTATAAGAAATGCAACAAACTAAATCTGATATGTTTACATTTAACGTTTTAACGAATTAACTCGCTCTTTTAAATTATATATATATATATATATATATATATATATATATATAAAAAATCCCAGCTTCTTGCACCAACCGTGATATTTTATATGATTTTTTTCAAAAATGAGCTGTAACTACATGAGAGACGGTGGCTTTGATTCTCTAGATGTGTAATCTAAGCAAACAATGTCTCATGGACAGGGTCTGACAGGTGACACACTGGGCATCTGGAGCTCTATTCCAGATGAATGACTAACAGATCCAGCATCTGATTCTGCATTTGTCCGGTTCCGCATGAGAGGGAAGCCTGTCCCTCAAGGCTTGCCGCTAGACTCTCTCAGCCTCTGGAAAACCACCACTTCTCCTCACACTGTGAGGCTGAAGAATGATCTGTTACTACTTTTGAGTGCTGCTCAGGCAGCTCGCATTTTACTGACCAGTTCTGCCAATCAAAACAGACGGCTGTAATTTGATAATGAGAGAGGGACAATATGTGCTTTTCTTCAAAACTTAGCTTTTTGTGATACATTGGGCTGCATCGGTCTCCTGGAATTAAGATGATAGAGAGGTTACGGTAATGGAGCATTCAGATGGGACCTCAGGCCACATTCAACATCTGCCGTCCACAGTTACCGTTCACTATTTATTTCAGTCCTCAAATTACTTGAAATGTCTTTCATCATAACCTCGCTTTAAGGAAAAGAATCTACACATTTGATAGCTGTGCCAGGGAAAACTTCAACCTAAACAAATAATTGTTAACAATGTGCCAACAGTGTATCCTTGTGATGCAGAGTCTCTTCTGCTACTGAAGTGCTGAAGGAAAAACATCTAAGCCTGTGATGCGAGTGGGAACAGAAGGATCTCTGTGCCTCTTGGGAAATGGCTGAGCTTAGTTTTTCTCAGGGTTTTGTACTGTATCAAAGTTTTATAGGTAGCAACTCTTGAGAGAATTGTTTTATTCAAAGATAAACAGAAAACACTAAACATTGCAAAGTAAATATCTTTGTAACTTTTCCAAGCAGATTATGATTGTATAAGTGTTTCTAGTTGTCTTGCAATAATACGATATGACAGTTTCCACAAAAAGAGGGTTCTAAATAAAATCTATTTGGTTCCCTCTTATTGTGGAACCTGTCATATCTGGTCTGCTGTTCCCCCTCTGGAAAATTTCTGTGAATTAATTTTGAGTGCACAGTCAAGTAAATGAGGTTAAACAAAACATTATACAAGTGATTTTATTTTTCTTTTAAAATGCTATTATATTGGAATTTTCACAACCAAACTTTTGCATATATAATCTAATAATCTATAATTAAATTTTGCAGACAATACACATTAAATAAACAACACAATTAAATGTACTAAATCAACAATAACTACAGTGCGGTCAACACTATATACAGGGCCGGACTTGGTGTTTTTTAAAATAAAAATAGATAGTAGAAAAAAATCTTAATTCTCATTTATTTTAATTTGATGATAGTTTATCATAGTATCATAGAATTTAATTTTTTTTGGAGAATATAACACAACATGAAAAGAGCAACATGGACCATTTTCTTATTTATTGAAAATATGGTATAAATATGGATTTATTAAACAAACACCCAAATGTCTATCTGGCCACGTTCTGTAGATTTCAGACATGACATTTTTTTTGTGTGTTTTTTTTTAACCCAGTTTCTTCTTAAAGGGGAGCAGATTATTTGCTAGGCTTTAAAAAAGTGGCATTACATGGAGTACATGGAGTACATGGGGTACAAGGAGTGTTGGAAATAACGGACTTTCAATTTTCTGGCCATTAGAGCTGTTCACACCTGCTGCCAGAGTGTTATAAAGTCACCTTTCCATGTCAAGTGTACCATGTGAAGCATAGAATAACTTATAATAATAATAGTAGTAATAATAATAATAATAATAATAGTAATAATAATAGAATAATAACAATAATAGAATAATAACAATAATAATTACAACAACAGTGTGCTATTGGACACAATTAATTACAGAGGGGTTATTACAAACTGTAACTAAAACGCATTTCAGATAGTTCCCAATACATAATTTATTTTCATTTACATTAACTTGATGTATTAAATAACTTAAATAAAAATGAACCTTAACTAAAATAAAAGTAATACAGACTATAATAGTATTTAAATGATTGATAGTATTTAACTACAGCATATGTGTAAATCTAGACAATGTCGTAAGGCAATAAATCATAATTCAAAAGATGGAACATTTTATCAGCTGGACAATTTGTCAGTTAGGATTTATACAATTTAGCAATAATCCAACACAAACCATGACAGTTTTACCAAGTCACATTATGTCAAGCAGAAAAAAACACTACTGCTACTACTACAAAATAAACTGATTAAATAAGCTGATTTGATTAAAATAAGATAAGTATTAATGTGTTAGATACAGGATTTAAATGATCTCTTTGCGTTATAAAAGCCAGTGTTTGCTGCTGTATTACAAATCCATAAATCAAGTTGACGCATAGTCTTGGTCATACAAGTCTTGTTGAATCAAATTTATAAGGAGCCTCTCTCTAATCATGTGTTATTATTCTGCTCAGAGCACATGTATCCATTCATCTTGAATAAAGCCATTACAAATCAATCGGTCTTTGACACCTCTCATAAACATCCTTTATACTGTGAGACAGAGAAATCCCCCCAGATCAAGTAGATATCACTGACACACAGCAAACTCTTTACACATACCTCATGTTTATGCTATATGCATCAGGCATAACGTACGAGTGTCTGGTTGCATATAATGCAGCAGCTATGTTTGGCATGCATCCCTTCCTGGTGACAATTTGAAAACAGGTCTCTATGTTATAGCTGCAAATTATGAGTGATAATGGCTTATGCTGGCCTATTCTTGTTCTTTCCACAGGATTCACAGATGACAGATGTGCGTCATTAGTTTTTACACATCATGAACATTCAAATTACAGGAAGAGTTTACACTTATTTCTCATTTGTGCTTGTGCTTATTGACTACTGGGACTTCAAGGCACAGCAATGACTTCGAAATGCATTAGTTGTCACATCTTCTGGCAATACATTACATTTTGTTCCTCACAAAAAACTGAAGTATGGGTTTTATAATACTTTATAGTGCTTATTTTACCATTCTCATTTTGACTTCCACTGAAGAAAGTTAGTCACACAGTAGTTTCTAACAAAACAAAAGTCTGTAAATGATGAGAAAATAGTCATTTATGGGAAAATTACCTCTTTAAAGTGAACTAGAAAAAAAACAAGCGCTCACTAGCTCTCAGATTTCACACACCGGATCTTACAAAAACACATACAGATGGCCAATCTATCGTGTCATAATATTTAATTTACATAAAAAAGCAAAGATGATGTCAGAACTGTGATGGTTGAAGAAATCTTTCAATCTCCTCCTCAATCATCATCTCTCTCATTCAGTTCCAAGCAATCGGGACCACCCTACTTCACTGACCCCTCAATAAACTATACCCTAGTATGACTACGCAGTGCACACAGCTCCTATGACAAATGTATGACATACACACATGCCACAGGGTTGACTGGCAGGCAGTTTCTGGCAGCACACAGGCTATCAGAGTTCACTAATGCTGGGGATCCATTTTCTGTGTGAATGCCTCAGATCGCCGTTTGTTTCTCTTGGCACAGTACTCTGTGTTCCTCTGGAACGTTCCTCAGCTGCCCTTTGATGAGAGCCCTCTCTACTTGAAGGAATAGTTCATCCAAAAATAAGCATTCTGTAATCATTTAGTCACCCTCAGGTCGTTCAAAATCTGCATGATGTTCCTTCTTACGTGGAAGACAAAATGAGACGTTTAGCAGAATGTACGAGCTATTCCTTTTCATTGAACAAAACTGGACTGCTGAGGTCCAAAAATAAAAAGAGCACAATAATATTATTTTAGTGAAAATGTTAATATGCACATTTGAAAATGTGGCACATTAAGTGATAAAATTCCTTACTTCTTCCTCACATAAAGCAAGCTTACATATTTTAGAGCTTGCTATTTGTGGTCATAAGAAAATAGCAGTGTTAACATTTTGCTAAACGTCTCCTTTTGTGCTCTATATATAAAAAAAAAAAGAAGTCTTACAGGTTTGTAAATACTGACATTTGATCACATCAAACACGCCCATGAGCATTAGGACAGCATTCTTAAGCAACCTCCCAGCTCAAATGAGCTCAAAGGCTAAATTATATTACTTTGCAATACTGGAGATGTGGACTTCAATAGCGCTCACTAAATCTACACTATTGAAATGGATTGTGGCACTCCCTCTTTGAACCGACACAGTGAGAGTGTGGTGGAGGAAATCTTAGATTAGCTTCTATATCAAATAACAGTTGGTTGCATAGATTATGGTAAACTGGGAATTTTGACAGGAAGCCAAAGTATTACACTTTCAAATGAGCTCAGACTGAAATTCAAAACTACAATAGTGTATTATTAAGACAGTCCTGACAAACAGAAAATGCACACTGTACTTGTGAATGTATATGAGAGGAAAACGTAACATTCTCACACAGGGAGCCAATGCAATGGAAGTCACAGCTGATATATGACCTGCTGATTAAATATGGTAAATATCAGCCACTTGAGACTTTTCTTTTCCCCAAATCATTTCATCTACTGCCACCACCAGGACTGATAAAGAAAAGACAAAGTGGCACAACATAGAAACGTGACAGTCTGCTGTGACACAGTCAAAACATTTGAGCTCTTAGAAATCACATAATTACAGTCAATTAATATATTTGTGTTATTAACATTCCTCTGAGTTTGATTTACACTATTGTTTGAATATTTGGAGTTTATATGACTTAAGGCTTTTGAAAGTTTCTTATGTGCACCAATGCTACATTTATTTGATCAAAAATACAAAAAACAATTATATTGTGAAATACCGTTGCAACTTAAAATTCATATTTTATTTTTGGATACATTCAAAATGTAAATTTATTAATTTGATGGCAAAGCAAACTTTTCAGAGGCCATTAATCCAGTCTTCAGTGTAACACTGAAACTTTTAAAAAATAGAAAATCATCCAGATATGCTGGTCAGGTAACCAGTAAACACATTATTATTATTATTATTATTATTATGTTTTGTTTTTTTTGTCTTTTTCAAATGTAGCTTGACTCCAGGTTAAATATTTGAAACCAAGCTCTTATTTAAAGCAGCTTCCCCAAAACCTGAGATCAAAATCAGTTCTGAGAAGCAAACACATCTTCATCAGATTGGGCAGAATCAGCTAACCTGTTGCTTAGCAAGATGTTTTGCACTAGCTCTGCTGACTTAAGGAGAAAGCGGGTATGTGTAGAGACAGTAAGAACAAGAGGGAGAGAAAGGTATTTAAAAAAAAAAAAAAAAAAGCAGGGATAACTGTCATGATTCCAAGCATCAGCCACCACCACCCGCAGGTGAGTGCATCAGATAACTCAAGCGCCAATGCCAGTGACACTGCACCTCAGCAAAAGCAACAAGGGCACACACACACAAACATACAGACAGCCATCACAGCTCGAGTGTGCCCGTTAGCAGGGGGATTTATTCTCTACATACGGTGCAGGGTGGTTTGAGGGAGCTCGGAGCTGATCACAGAGGATCTGAAAACAACATCCGTCCACTTTCACACTTCAGTGGAAGAGGTGGCCCCTCCCGGCAGGGCTGCGTAGTCTTGCCATCTGGAGAATAAATCGAGTGTGAAGTACAGTATAGTTTGGGACCAAGCTCCGTGGCGGCAGCTCAGCAGTCAGTTCATTAGTTCCAAACTTCCAGGGATTGGAGCTGGGAGGGGGGCAGTGCGGAGCGAGGCTGCCGCAGAGAGAAAGGGGAAGCGGGCAGGGAAGAAGAGGGGGGAAAGGAGCTGTTGAGTGGAATGCCCCAAACTGAGCCGCAGTCTATAGGGCATCTCTGCCACAAAACACACAAATAAACAAACTTGCCCCCGGAGCGAAAAAAAGACAGGTGTAGCCATCAGCCCCTGCTGGAGGAGAGAAAAGGACGACTTCCTACCCCTCCTTATCAGTAAGGAGAGATATTTTTAAATACTAAGTGTGTGAGTTAAGCCTGGGTCCTGAGTGGCAGTGGCAGTCACTGAGTAGTCTAAACCGTCTGTCACATGGCACCAAGCAGGCAGGACAGGGGAAAGATTGGCACTGTTTGCTATGGGGGGGGGCAAAACAATGATTCTTATGGCACACAGACATAGTCCAATCATCAATTTAAAACAAAGAAACAATTCTCTTTAATCAATTTCCTCATTTAAATATTAAGAAAATTGCCTTTAAAATTGTCAGAATGAAGCTTAGCAAAGCATATTACTAATATAAAATTAGGAATTTACAAAATGCCTTTATGGAACAAGATCTTTACTTAATCTTCTAATGATTTTTGGCATAAAAGAAAAATGTAAATTTTGATCCATACTTTGCATTTTTGGCTATTGCTACAAATATACCTGTGCAACATAAGACTGGTTTCCTGCTCTAGGGTTTAATTTATCAGTGTACAACATACACATGCTGTGTTTTGTGATTCTACTACAGTTTCTATAAAAGGACAACATTAACAGTGTGAAAAAGAAATAAATTACTCTAAAATGTCCCAAAATCCAAGGAAACTCATAAGAGACTAATTCAGAATAATCTACATAGGCAGCAACCCCTGTGGCACACAAGTAGTGCTCTGCATGGAAGACTCAACCGACAATTGATCTCAGCATAGTCTGACATTAGCATGATGCTAAAGCTAACAGCACAATACTCTAAAAAGCATATAATAAACACAACACAAATAATGGTTACAAATACATCTAAAGAAAATGTAGTATTTTTTAAATGTAGGTTCTGAAACAGAACATGTGTATTCAATAAAAAATAATAAATAAAAAAAATTAAATAAAAACATAACCTGTTAAAGCCTTAATGTACAATGCATTATAAGTATTCAGAATGTGCATCGCAATACATTATATCTTGTTGGAAATATTATAACCAAATTTATAATACATAGCTTAACAATATATTGATAAGTGTTATAATGTATTACCTGTGGTTACAATTATTTAGAAGATTGTACAATAAGGTGAATTACAAGGCATAATTAATGCATCAATACTTTTCTCAGCATATTAATTTAGAATTAAAATGGTTTGATGTTGGAGCAGTGGCCTAATGGCTAATGCATAAGATCCGACACATGAATCTATGGCGCTTATATCAAGGAAGTTTGAACAGCTTTTCCAACCCTCTAGTTATTATTTCCTATTCCATCCCTTTCTGACAAAAGGCCCAAATATGTAAAATTTCAAATTTTACAGCAAAGATTCTACCAATGATCAGCTATACAAAATAAAATAATTTGAATAATGACACAATCTGAATGCATTTGAGCGCTGAAGTATTACAGGAACACCTTGGTTAAAACAGTGCCACGATGGAAAAAAACAAAACAAAAAAAAAGTCCTCAGAACCTGTGCACATGTACAGTATGTGTTCCTTTTCAGTCTTCCTCAACGGCCCATAAAAGAGTAACTGAGCTGTGGGAGTAGTTTCATTTAGTAGCACGAAAAATAAAACATCTATCTATAGGTATACAGAAACCCCCATGGATTTCCAATTGCCAGGATGGGGAAAACAGCTGAGAGTGTGGGAAGTGAAAGAGCGGGTGCAGAGGAGCGAAGTGTGTTTTATTATTGAGTTAATAACTCATTTTTACATTACGCAGTTGCGTGCTAGCAAATAAATAATGGATCACAGCTTTCCCCATACCATGCCAGGCTCTTTAAAGTTAACATATGGTCTTTAAAATTGACTGCGTCTTGTACGAAGGATTGTAAGTGCTTGTAGCCTTGACAGATTTATACCATCAAAAAGCTGAGGATGGGATTATTTTTCAGGCTCTTCTCAATGTACATTGTTATTTTTTGAGACTGAGTTATTAGCATTTTTATCTAGGAGACTACAGAGAGCGTTAATTCTATCAGCTCTGACAGGAACATGAGCTAGCGAAAAGAAACCCACTCAGCTCAGAGAGGGGACCTGAGACCCTTCTCTAATGCCATTTTCTCCCCTCTCAGATCACCTAGCATTAATATTCCTCAACAAAATAATCCTATGCGGGCTGAACCCGACAGAAGAACTGAATTTTGGCTCAGAAATCTTATCTTTTTATACTCATTTAAGAACAACATTAATATTTATATATGTCATTATGCTGAGGTCTTACATGGTAACAATTCCATAATGTTTTTATCCTTTGAGCACACTTAAAAGCCATCAAAGATGAATCAAGTTGTAACTCAAGCTCTGAAACGACACAAAAGACCTGAAAGCATTAAGCTAGCTTTAGTCGAGCTTTAGTGGATACTTTCTTAAAACCTTTTCCCCCACTCAGCTGTGATAAAGAAATTAGTGGGTGTTGGAAAACATTGGGAACCATCACCTTTTTTCAGGGGTCAACGTTTAGGCTGCCTGTCAAACTTTTTCCCACTCAAGCAGGAATAGCCTCTGGCCATATCAATCATCTTTATTAACATGACTTAAAAACCTTTGTTAGCTGACTCTTTTCCACCGGTTTTCTTTTTAGCTCCTGCTCCAATCACAATTTCATGGAGAAGTAAACAGGGCCAATTGGCTGGCTGTGTGGGCGGGTCGAGAATGCTTTTAACCTGCAGCATCTGCTGAAGTCCTGCTGTTTGCTCAGTGTGAAGTGGGCACCTTGTTTCAAGTGAATGTGATAGGGGGGCATTTTTGCCTTTATTGGCACATAATGGGACGGAAATGTGCTTGTTTTAAGCATTGCGCTTACGTAGCTTTCTTTGGAGTGATTAAGGATCAGCACCTGGCTAAAAGAGAGCTTAAAATGATGAGGATTTTGTGATTATGCCTCACGGAGTCAGGCATTGGGTGAAGAATGAGAGGTTAGGGCGGTCGGTACCTTCTTGTTGAGGGCGACTCCATCCTCACAGTCAAGAACGGCGCAGTCCACGTCCAGAGAAGTCAGTTTCTGCAGTTTTCTTTCATCGTTGCCGGGAACGTACAGCACGGCGCGGCGTGGTATGTACTTCAGAGAGGTGCCAGGAGTATGATGGGAACGCTGGCTGGACTGACACCAGGAAACCGCAGATAAAAGAAGACGACTTATCCCCCTGAGAAAATGTTAACATTTATCATAAATATTTTCTCATGGGTCAATGACATTTTCTGTCCCATATTAATTTACATTAAATGTGCAGTTCATATACACAATCACTTGAAGACACCTTGTCTATAATATCATTCATTAATTTTTTTCCCCATTTACTGTCCGAATATAAAAAAATATTTAAAAGAACTAAATTCTTGGGGGAAAAAAACACTTTGGTATAATGTTTTTTCTTAAAGAAAGTACTGTGTAGTATTATTTTAAAACAGTCTGCCACCCTATTAAAAAATTAAACAGGAAATGATATTATACAGAGGGCACCTGCAGACCCTCATGACGGTGTGGCAAGGTCAGTAAGTTTCTTAAAATATCAGATAATTTGATGTTTTATGACAAGGCAATGTTAGTTCATTTGGTGTTACTGTACAAAAACAATGATTTAATTAATGATTTAAAAAATAAATAAATTAAATAATATAAATAATGCGTAGTGTTGCATGTATTTTAGTTGTCAGTCATTACTTTTTGCTTGATATTTAAACCAGATGACAGTTGAGTCAGTAAACTTAAATCTTTCTTGAAAACAGCATTTCAAAACCACCATGAATACAAAAACTAACATTTCTAAGAATTATTCTGTGTTTTAAACTAAAATACTGTAATTTGTGAAGTGTTGGTTTTTAGATCTGTTGTAGCAATGCATTTGTTTGCTAATCTGCCTTTATGCCTGCACACATGTAACAAACCTCTGGCTAATCTCAAGTACTTAGCCTGAACTTCAATTTCCCTTCCAAATCTTTACAAACTGAAGAAACAAGGTTTGTTTTCCTTTCAGTCCTCTAATGGATAAGCACTGCTGACCTGAGGCTGTTATCTCCAACAACATCAGAGCAAACGCTTCTTCTCTAATGCTAATTCACAATGGCTTAGCAAGCACAGCTGAATAAATCTATTTAGGGCCAAGCCAGTATGATGTGAAAGAGACTTGGGAGAGATTACATACCCCAACACAGCAAAGTTAAGACAAGACCACAAATCTGTCTGGTAAATGAGTTCTAGAAGCTGTCAGATTTCTGTTCCCCTGTGTCAGGGCTAATAGAGGTGTGCGTTTATGGCTTAATTTCTGCATTTTATCACACACTAATAACCACTGTTATGGCTCAGACACGTTTTAATTGTTTTTTCGGTATGTCAGGGTGTTCAAACAATTAGCGTTAATAAATGCTGCAAATAATCGGTATCACATACAACTAATTACAGCCGGGAACAGTCTTCGCCTGTCGGTTCCTTGCGATTGCACATGAAGGAACCGTATTAGTTGACTGTATTCCTTTCCGCCCTGACAAAAAGAAGGGGGTAGCATAGTGTTTAAAGGGGGGAGTGAAGGGGTGAAGTATTCTCTTTTTGCTCTTTGTTGTCAAAAGAAGCTAAAGTCACTTCAATAGCCACTTAATCCAATCCTTCACGCTTACAATTGCCCTCAAGAACCAAGCAAGCATATTCTTGACTGAGATGATGCAGCTATACCAGGCAATTAAAAGCAATTCAGGTAGTTATGGCTGCAAGCACTTTGCGGGCCTAAGTACACAGAGTCTCGGCAGGGATTCGCAATACTATAGAGTTCGGATTTGGTCAGTGGCACTAGCTCAACAAGGGGGAGGAGGAGGAGGAGATATGCAAAACCACTCTCAATGCAGACGGAGAGAGAGGGGAGGAACTTGCTATTACTCAAGACCCCCAAACCTTACAGTGCCCGGATTGGCAATAAAGAATACAAACAGCGAAATTGGATAGAACAATCGCAGAGGAGGCTGAGGGCATTACGCATGTATGTGTGCAGGGGGTTGGCGAAGAAATGGGTATGGCAAAAGGGGGAGGGAAGATCCAAATTAAATCTTCTACATTCAATGCATACTGCTGCAGGGTGAAAATGTTAAAAAGCCATTTTAAGTGAGCACTTGAAAAAGAAATAAATTATCTTGTAAGTAGGAGGCTTACAAAATGATGGCACTCGTAATTAAAGAATAGATTTCATAAAGGGAGCAGAAAAAAAATTAAAAAACCTCCATGGGGGAAGAGAGGGGTTTCCTTGATGGATCTTTATCAGAGAGAGAAAGAGAGCGGGAGCAGATCGCTTGACGGAGGTACAAGGGGTCTAATAGAGAAACGCCATTCAGCGCTGCTCTCCCTCTATGCCTTTTTAAACACAGTAGGGGTTTCACTTTGCTGCAACCTAGCTGCCATGGGGAAAGAGAGGAGTTTGCTTTGTTTAGTTGTTACACTCTCTTTTATGTTTGAAGGAGATAGAGGAGGGAAAGACAAGTCGCTAAATTCAGGAAAGGTTTTTTGGTGTTCTCCGAGGGTGGCGTTTTGAAAAGCAAGCGGGGCTGGCCTCTCACGCAAGAGAGCGTGATGATGTGTGTGCAGCAGGGGAGGATGCTGGCTGTGTGTTCATGGGCTGTAGACACGCACACGTCCATGTCATGGTCATAATAATACATGCATAACCATCAGCCCTTCTAATAAAAGATTTCATACGAACTGCACGACAATACACATATGAACGGATGAACATGTCTGAAGAATAAGTGTGTATCTCGTGGTCTCGTTCCTCTTATCGATGTTGAAGGAAATGTGCACAAAAAATAAACAGTCGGTCACACTTTATTTTAAAGTGTCCTTGTTACAGTACAATTATATTTAAGTACTGACTGATATTAATTAACTACATGTGGTTATGGTTAGAATTAAGCTTTGGCTTAGGGTTACTTAACTATGCATGATTTATTGTTATTATAATACAATAAGTAAATATAACGCGTAACAAGGACACCTTAAAGTTAAAAAAAAAAAAAAAAAAAGTCTGTCATCATTTACTCACCCTAAAGTCATTCCCAATGTGTATGACTGACTTTCTTCAATTAAACGCAAAAGAAGATGTTTTTTAAAAATGTGATATTGTTTATCCATACAATGAAATTAAATGGCAACCAATGTCATTTTTTGGGGCCCTAATATTATGTTTTGCATAAGCAAGTACATCATACAGGTATGGAATTACACAAAAGAGTAAAATATGACAGAATTTCGCATGAACTATATTTTAAATGGATTTTAATTAGGAAAACAAATTCTAGAAAATCTGTAATCTGTGTTGCAAAAAAAAAAAAAAAAATTATGGTGGCAAAAATTAAGATGATTTTCCATGTTATTTTTTTCTTTTTGAATATATAAGTATGGTAAAAATAGAAAAGTAATGGGTTTAAATAAGTTAGGTCAGTGGTTCTAAGTCCACTTAGCACATTTCAAATCCATTTCATTTTAAGGGGTCTTTCTCCAGCACAGAGTATTATAATTCATTCTGACTTGGGAATTTAATTCTCAGGTGGAGGAACTGATTGACAGGGACCAACCAAAGGAAACAAATGTATAAATGTCAGCATTATTCAAATGAGGTTCTTATTCACACAGACACTCTGAACCACATCACACAAAGAAAATTATATCTTGTCTTTTCTTTACATAAAATGATTGCAAACTAAATATTTTTCCTCAGTACAATCCAGCGTACTGATGCTATATAATAGCAATGCAAACACTGCGGATGTAATTAGTATTAGTTTATGCAGTAGTTGCAATGTTGGCTTACTTAGCAATGAAAGTCATAAAACTTTGTGGCATACCACTCTCACATTATAAACCAACCGGAATCCTGTTTAACAATGGCTAATGAGATTTTTATACCAACTTTCAACATACTAATTCATTCACGAAAGTCACTGCAGGAAAATGAGCTTATCTCCCAGTGATTTATTTGATTACATGATTTGCCCACTTCTCATTTGGGTCCGCACTTAGCTAAGAAAACCCTGAAATTAATACACACAAGAGTGGCTCAAGTGGCCAATATTAAGTGTACAATAATTCACATAAAAAGCAACACAGACCATGGGCAATAAAAACAAGAAGCAATAAATGTTATTACGGCACTACGGCAGCTCTGGAACCATTTGGAGAGGGCCGGCCTTCCCGGTCAGATCCGTACAGAGCTTCCGAGATACGCAATCTGGACCGTTTTATTGTTACATCTGTCCAGCATTTTTCCCTGTCATTAAACTATGATATACATTTTATAAGTTCAGCAATCCCTGATGTAGACAACATTTCTGCAGACCTCACTTTTCTGGACTTGAAAGCCTAAGATAACAGGGTGGTTAGCTTAGCAGTTAGTGGATTTACTGGTGAGAGTTCTGAGGTTTCTGCTCTTTGCTACTTTTATATGCTTCTAGACAGGCCTGGTCCTCATTAAATGTAAGTCTGGCTTCCCTATATAAGAGGACCAAGAGAGAACACAAAAAAAAAAACCTCTGGTGGTTTTGTTGGACATCGATTCTGCTCAGCTGTAGCTCCATTACTGCCCTACCAAACGGCAGTGTTACATCTAAAAACGAAATGTTGATCATTAGCATTTCTCAGATGTTCTTATTTAATCTCAGATGTTCTTCTATACTTGAGATTAGACCCCCAAGCAGGAGGTCTGAAAATGTATGGGGTCATACACCATCACTTTCAAAATGCCAGCTTACCAGGAGACATGATGTGAAGATTTACTGCGTGACTTCAACGTTGACATAAGTAGCTATTATATTTTTCATAATGATACTGTAAGCTAGCCACACAAACTAAGAATGCACTCGTTTAACCGCCCACTGTGTTCTCTCTGGCTAAAAACATGTTGGTGACATTTTAAATAATAAGTGCACCAGTCCTATGATGCAACTTACATCTGCATTTTATGATAAAACAAAAAGACCAACATTTCATCTTAACTTGCGCTGACGAAACAACCAATAGGCCAAATCTTATTTAAAACCCCACTTTAAAGGGGCTGTGAAATCAAATGATGGCAACAAAAATAAAACAGCCTTTTAGACAACGCTGTAAAAAAACATAACAGTCATTTCCAGACAAAATAAACAAAGATTTCTCTTCTGTTTTGTCTGTTTCCTACAGAATCGAATTTCAGCCTTTGAACCCCTGTGTTTCATGTATTCATAAACAGCCCTGGACACGGCACCATGGATAAATATGTTGTCCAATTTAACCCCCCCTTCCCCATCACATATAAGCACTGTCAACCGCAGCTCTTTCAATATGCAGATTTCACAATTATTTCCAGCGTCTGGCAGCAACAGCAGTAGCTGTGTCTAAAATGCACAAAATTAAAGATTTGTGTTTCTACTCTGCGATAATCAGCATCTTTTTAATATGCAAACTATTTCCAGGAACTGTCGTGTTTGGGCTTTTAAATTAAATTTAAGAAGGGGGTGGGAGGGAGTAGATGAAACAGAAGGTTAAAAAAAACAAACAACAAAAACAAATCAATGCCGTGATGCATAAACATGAAATAAGTTCAGAAGAAGGTGGAGAAATAAACGGTCAAGGAGTCATCAATATTTATCCCATTTCCAGGCCTTGTCTTGCCCTCCCACCTCCTCCTGGCACCAGGCGAAAACAATCCCAATAAAAGCTGCTTCTCAGCATGGGATCAGCCTTGTTTTCCAGTCAGAAGACACAAGATGCCGGTGCAAAAATATGTGGCCAAATTAACTGTGGGGCACTAATGATAGTCAGAGAGGCAAAGTGAAACTTTCTTCTCTCTTTTGCCACCTTCCCTCCCGTTCCAATCCCTGTCTGGGTTGACAGACACATCTGATCCTCTCGTAACAGGATCAGCTGGTGGCTGGTGACCCTGGCAACAGTATCCCAGAAGTTGCATGTTCTCTGCTCTTCCATCGTTCCCCTTGCCGCTGCCTCATTAGAGTGGATTTTACGCCCTAATCTGCACAAAGAGGGTGAAGTCATAGCAGTTATGTGCACTGGCCTACGCATCTACCTGTAATCCTTGTGGAAAAGGGTTTCTCGCTCTCTCTCTCTTTCGCAAAGCTGCACACACACAATGGCTAACAAACCGCAAACTCTAAGCTCTAATTCTTCTTCACACAAAGGCTCAGACTACAGACGGCTCAGCTGTCAAGCATCAGAGTGTTTTTGTTTCCTGGACCAAAGACTCATGACTGCCTGCCTTCAGCACGAGGAACGTCTATATCCAATTCATCACACCAAAGCAAAATAATAACAGCGACCTGTTGTCGAAAGTTACCGGGCCCTGAAAGAACTTCTGCAGATGTTTGTGCTAATAGCTGTCATAAAAACGACAGTTTCTATTCGTGCCAATGCGAGAAACCAACCGTTCCGTTCGATTGTTATCCACAGCAGGAACAACACTGCAAATTTTCCCATTAATTTTTCTTTAGAAATAATTGAGAAGGGTCCATCAAAAGGAGGGAGCAAGTGATGGGTGTGGGGAGGGCAACGGGGTTAGCTTTTAACTTAGCATTTTTATTGACTCCGGGAAAACAAAATAAGGGATCCTACTAAGAGTGTGCACTCGGCAATAGCCATTCAGGCCTTTGGAGCTCCATTGTAGCACTTTGAAGGGTTTGAAAGGAAACCCCACTGGTGAAAATCCAGTGGAACATCTCCACAACAGAGCACAACTGTTCCCTTCGGCTTGAATGGGAGGGACATAAAAGGGGAGATGGACTTCTGAGGTACAGCCAGAAACAAAGGCAACAAAAGTGCTGATCATGAGGGAAAGACACAACTCGTTGCGGCAGAGGGGCATGGAGAAAAGGAGCTTTAGACAATGGCACTCACGGCCAAGTGACACACTGAAGAACCCGAAAAATCTACACAAGAAGTGCTTCCCTCCCCACTTCACAAAAAAACCCACAAGGAACTTGTGCTGGACGGCTGAGGGGCCAGATTGTTCCAGAGGGGAAAAGGACGGGCGAGAGAAACAACGCCAGACTGACAGCAAAGTATAGCCAGAAAAGCAACAGTCAGAGAATCTGACAGGAAGAGACGCAAAAAGATAGGGGGCTTGTTGTATTAAGGGAAAGACGAGAAGAAATATTCAGGAAGAAAGAGACAGAATAAGAGGGAGGAAGTCGCTCCTGTCTCTCTAGGCACTTTAAAAGGTAAAGCTCGATCTCTGATGCATTCCCACAGTGTGAGCTCTGCCACAGCGCCACTATTCCTGACGCTCCACTCTGTTCTTTTGCAGGACTTTTGAAGTGCCTCTTTGTGCATCAACACAATTAGCTTTTAACCCCCAGAGAAACATTCATCCCCACCCACTCGCCTATTCAACATGTGGACGACTCTTAAAGACCTGATCGCCTTCATCTCGTCCTGATAAAAAGGCCCTTGTGACACCACACATAAATAAATAAGTCTCATCTATAATTATCATGCCCTCCACTAACATTTCCCCTGCTTATTCCCGACACTTTGTTGGAACAGAAAAGATTCTTTTACCAGAACCAGCATGCGTTGTCCATTTTAATGGGTGGCAGGGCTTCATTTACAGTTAAATCGTGTCACCTCCAAGACTGAGAGCATCTGAACACAAGCCGGCGAGGAGGAGTGGGGGGAGTGATTTGTTTGACATGTTTTTATAAAATCTCTCCAAACGATGACCGCCTCCCCTTCGCACCGGGTCATTTGCATGCTCTAACACACAGCCCAAGCCTGAAAGATTAATGCTGATATGCATACAGAAAGAACAAATTTTGAGATATGCATAACGTGGTTTGAAATGTTCTGTGCGTGCCTGTCCTTAGAGCTTGTGATATGCAAATAAATCTACTTTATTTGTTAAGAAACACAGAGTGATAGGTAACCTAAAAATCAACATTCTGTCATTATTTACTCACCCTCATGTCAGTCAAATCTGTATGACTGACTTTCTTCTGTGAAGATATTTTGAAACATGTCTCAATGTCCTGGTCTATTAATATGAAAAGAGAGGCCCAAACCAGAAAACTGGGTAAAGGGGTGTTTTCCTGCCAGTTTTATCATCTAATCATAGAGAAATGTACCGCAACAAACTCTTTGATACTTGTGATTAGAGTTTTGTTCAAAAACTACCACCCTAATAATAAGCCTTGCCTTAGCAAGCATCAGTAACTAGAAAATTAATCAAACTGTCACTTATGCTTGCAGAAAAAAAGGAAAATCACAGAAAATCCAAATAAGATCTATCATTTCCCCCCGGCTCTCGATGACAGACAGCTTCCCAACTTGCACATTTCCAGTCAAAAAGTCCTGGCAATCGAGGCACGTACTGCCCCGTGCAAACCAAGAGGAGCCTACTTTTAACCCACGACTCTTTCTTTTCCTTTCACTTTAGCTGATTAATGGATCAACGCTGTAATTGATTAGTGGCAAGGTGTGAATTTAACCAGAGTTCAGCAGCAATAATGGTCTCTTGACAATAGCAGTCGGCGTAAAATGTAAAATGATAGCCTGCAGCCTGATGGCCATCAAAGGAGAGCAGCCCACATAAAGAGGCCGGCTATTCTCTAGAGCGCTGAATTTCTTTGGGCTCTTTTCTCTTGGTAATGCTGTCAGTTTAACTGACAGGAACCATTATGGACGGTGCTTGTCAGCTCACCTTCATAAAACAAGCTGTAAAACAGCAAATAACAGGCTTATATGGCTTCATTATCTGAGGCACTCTAAATCACAGTGGAGGCGCTGGATTCTCGTGTGTGTGGGTGCGTGTACCATCCCTTCAGTTCAACCCTCAACTGAGAGGGCAGACAGGGCATTTTCAGAGAGTAAAAAGAGGGAGAGAGAAGTTGAGCAGGTCAGTCTCTTCTCCAAGCGCTAACAAACCTCATGCTTTTCATCAGCTACAACGGTGAGAGAAACCCCTCGCCATGTTCACCAATCATTATCCAACACTTTATTAATTAGTCCACATCCACTCGCCTATAGTTCCAAACCAATGTGATCAGGGGCATCCAATGTTAAGATAAAATGTTCTCACAGTTGGACACAACTTAAGTGAAGAGGAAAAGAACAAGGAGAGAGAGAGAGGGAAAGAGAGATCGTGAGACAAAGAGAGAAAGGGAGAGAGAATACATTGTGTTAATAAAAGTACTGCCCCAGTGAAATTATTTAAGAGGTAACGCGACAGAACGGGGTGGTCGAGGCACAGATGGAGACTGCATCTGGGAGTAGAAACCTTTTGCCACTGCAGCACGCTTGACGAGCAATCGGTTTTATTTATTTCATGCAAATAGATCCGGGCCTTTCACTAACCTGACAGCGGGGGCTGCGAGGTGTCGGGCTATTCGAGGCACTGAGCATCTCTTACTGCTCGCTGAGGTGCTGCAAGGAAATACTGTGCAATAGGTGGAGGCCAGGCTGTCATGATATCAGATTTTCATTACATGACTACATGATTTCACTACAAAAGAATTCAGGAAAATTGTATTAATCCCAATATCTATAGACATTTTGAGGGAAAAAAAACAATATTGCTATGAGTGAAATTCATTTTTAACTCATGAATCACACTTAAGATTCAGGCAGAGAGAGTTTTTTAATAAATGGCACAAAATAACTTAACTCTACCCACACCTGAATAAAGTGTGTTTTAGTTGTTTGCTCTTTATTTAGCAGACTTAGCAAATGTCATCTGCTCTGACATTTTATGTGGCCAAAGTGGCATCCTAACATCCAAAGTAACATCCTACGTACTATATTGTAATGTCAACCAGTCACTGATGCAGGATTGCTTACGATATGAATTTATGAGTGGCATTAAGTATATCAATATTTTATTAATTTGAATAGCATGATTATACTTCCCCTTAGTTCGTTTCTCTGTGGGGGTTCCTAAAAATCTCTTGTGAAGCAGTTTAAGGCGTAACTGCAAATGTGTTTTGATAAACATGGATCTGGTATTAAGCAGTTTTACGCAGTACAGTTTTGATTCATTAAATTGATTGAATCATTCTCTTTACAAATTAATTCATTCTTTTATGAGTATTCATTCATCCTTCCTTCACTTAGTTATTTTCTTTCTCAATTCATTATTAGCCCTAATATTGAACATATATTAAAAATGATTTGTTTTAATACTCTGAATTACGATGCATGCAGAGGAACATAAAATAATTGGATGGGGTGAGTCAAATATTAGTAATTCTATTTCACTGACAGTCAGCCTTTGCCTGAGATGTACAAGTGTAGTAATTGCTTGGCAAACAGTGTGATTTGAGTGGTGTGGTTGGGATTGTTCTAGACACAACAGTGAGTGGAGGACAGAGAAAGAGAGAGGAGGAACAAGAGATCAGTGTGTGACTGTCTCTTTAAACACGGGGAGGGCTAGAGAGAGACTGTCACAGGTTGAGAGGTCTGACTGATTAGCGTTTGTTTTAAACAGCAGTGCTAAGATTGACGAGTCGCTGCCAGAAGCTCTGCATACCTGACACTCTCTTTTCTCACTCCCACACACAAATGAACTACAAAAGACATAAAATGACATACATTACTTATATGACCAAAAATTACTATGAAAGGTGACATTTTTAAAAAAAAAAATTTGAGAAATGTAACAAGACTAACAATCATGATGCTAAGCCATTGTTGATGGCTTCTATGTTTTTTGCTTGAGATGCTTATTAGGTTGTTTTAAGGTTGCTAGATGATTATTTCCAGGACCAAATAAACAAAAAGTACATTTGTATGTAGAACATCTGAATTTAAGCTTATTTCACAACTATAAACAAAAAACTAAAGTACTTTTTATATAGGCCTAATATAAATATGGGTAGTATAAATGAAATTCGAATGCACTATATACGACATGTTGCTACTGACATGTGACCATCATCCGTTGTGTTACTGCTCTTCACGAATTCTCTCCTGTGGCATCATGGAATAGTAAAGCGTCCACCAATCAAATGCACACTTCAGAATCTCAGCAAATATAGAGTAGGTCATCTGGGTACTTTTTTTTTTTTCTTTACCTACTATTCAAGTACTACAATGTTGAACATACTATTTTTCCGGCATTCTGCTATTAATGAAGTGTTCAATTTTAGACCTTCTGTCAGTATCTATGATATTCCAGACCCTAGATATAACTCTGTTCCCTCCTTCAATGTAAGTCTATTATTTTCATAAATAACGCATCAAAATTTTGTCAAACAATATTTAGCCAATATTTAAAAAAAATAATGTTGCCCATAACCGATGCTTCACCATAAAAATTAATAATGCATCGAAATGAGTTACAATGTAATGTGTTACAATGTAAAATGTGTAATTGTGCAAATTTTGTAAGGCAAAAACATTGAGAGACGGCTCACTGCTGAAGAACTTTACTACGACTGGTTAAATTTATCACCTAAGAATATGATTTAATTTTTGGTAAAAACTCATTTCGATGCATTATTAATTTTTACTCATTTTATGGTTTGCCAAGCTGGATCCAAGAAATAACTTAGAAAGTGTCCATTCACTAATCCAGAGTGCATTATGGAGCAGGTGTGTGCATTTAAGCATGCCACACGCACCCACACACTCTTGCATGCACCCACACACACAGGTGGCTAAACAAATCTAACCTATATGCCATGTGAAAGGAAACACACACACACACTCAGCCCCAGACAGGCGTTGCTTTGTCATACCTCTACTCTCAACAGGCCCTGCCGTCTCCACGCCACGCTCAACTCTTCTGGCTGCAGTCCAAAGCACCTCAAACGCACGCCTCGCTCAGTCCCTCCGCCATATGGACAGATCTGAGCCCTTTGTAGTCATCTCTCTATGGAGGGCCTACCTGACTAAAGCCCAGCGGACTGCGACCTGAAGGGATGAGCACGCCGGCGCCAGAAATTGGCTCTTAAACACAGCGTAACACTTGCCATCTGACAGCCATAACAATCTGCACCCTTCACACACATATATACACCAGACAGATATATCATGACTTCTGTAGAATAGAAACAATAGAAATAGTTTTTTTCATATTATTTTTTCCCCATTTCCTCAACATATTGTTTAAATGTAATATGTTTTGAAACAAATTTTATCAAATACATTTGCATGAAAGCTTGTGACAAAAGCTTTTCATAATATATATATATATTTTATTTACTCACCAGCTTCTCATTTTCTTTGGTAGAACACATAAGTAGATATTTTAAAGAATGTTCAAGTTGCTCTTTTTCAAAAAAGAAAGCATATAGAACCTACAGGCTGTTTAGAAGAAAAAAAGCTCCATAAAATCACCACAAATGTAGCCAATGCAACTCATACATCGGAATATTCCATGTCTTCTTCCATGTTCTACTAATCTAGTCCTACTAGATTCACTATGCATACACATTTAAACTGGCTATAATGGTTAAGACTTGGTGTTAAACCTTGATGTGCTAGGTTTAGAACATCAGTATGCACAAAAGTGATTTGAGAGAGCTATAGTTCTTGAGCAAAAAGTGGCACTAAATTGAAACCATTCCTCACGTTAACTGGCTTAAGAAGATATAGAACACAGTACACAAGTTTTGAGTTCACTGAAAGGACAAGAGCAGAGTAAAGATTGTTCTATATTTCCTATATTTGTTCCACAAAAGACAGAAAGTCATACATTGTCGTACGGACATGAAGGTGAGTCAATGATGACAATTTTTATTTTTGAGAGACTATTCCGTTAACTCTTACATCTTATTCAGACGTCAGGATGCTTACGTAATGACTGTGGGGCACAGCCCATAGCAGCATGTGTGTGTGTGCAGGGGAAAGATGGATGGTCTAGCTGCACCACAGGTGGCTGAGGCCCAGCACAGGGAGGATACGGGTCAGAAAGACTGTCTCCAGCTTTGTGGATATGAAGGCAGGGCCATGTGTCTCTTTGAACAAAACAACTGAACACAGAACAAATAGTGAGAATTCATAGACAGAGAAAGACCCAGGTAAGATCTTCCCATACCACCCATCTGTCCAGTAGACTGAAGCTGTTATGATGTGAAGTTGCGTTTTGTACCTACTCAGAGTCCCAGACAAAAAAATAGCACTGGAATGACTCTGAACTCAGTTAATATCAGAGAAGGAAGATAAAAAAAACCCCCATAGATTCTTACTGTATATTATTTATAATATTGACATTTATTGACGTCTATTCTGCCCTTCTACAGTATATTTAACATATATGCAATTAATGCCAATTATTAAATATTTAATATGTGTCATGCTTCAAAGTGAATAAAAAACCCCATATGTTCCATGTTTATTTTAATAAATGTTTATGCAAATTCAATGCAAATAATGCTTTTTGAATTGGATTTAGCTGTTAATGGCTATAGTTACTCCCTTTTGCCACAGAAATCACAAATGTTTTTTTCAGGTACAAGTATTGGATTTAATATTGGCCTATTTAAAAAGTACTGGATGTAAAATATAATAAGAGGAATTAGCCACCTCTACTATAGAATTGTTTATTCTGTTGCAAATCTATTTAATCCCAAACACTTCCTCTAAAGCTGCCCAACACAAGCCTGATTAGTTTACCTCGCCCTCAAGTGGTAGGACCTGGCACTGCACGTGTTTCTGCAGCATCTTCGTGAACCAAAACTTGGTAAATCATGACTGGTTTTGGTTAGGTTTATCTACACAGAGTGACTGACAAATTAAAAGAGAAATTATATGGTGTTTATGTAAAGGGGGAAAAAAAAAAAGACAAATGTTTTGAATCACGTTTCCCAGGGCACAAATTACCCTGGTGGTTAGACACGGAACAAATGAGAGGTGCCTCTTTCACGGGTGTCCCCCTCTCTTCTAAAACATACTGAACCCAGAAAAGACATAGAAACGGGTACTGCCATTACTTAACAAAGAGACTGTGACACTCATGCTGACCCTGGGTCAGTGAAACCTGTCATGAACCGTGTGCATTTACAGCACTATTAGACATTTAAGCAGGATTCAGACTCTCTCAGGCATGAATGTTTCCACCAGACCTGCACTAATAGCATCTAAACAGCTAATTTCAACAGGACGGCCATTCAAATGCAGCACGCATGACTGACGTTTAGCTAGAGCTCTGTATCTAGCCAGATACCAGCACAAATGTGTAAGTGCTACCGGTGATGCATCTTATATTCATTAGATGAAATGGAAAGAAAACATTAATTTCTTCCTTTCTGTGTAGTTCTTAGAGTGTTCATACAAAAATCTCTTTACGTAAATAAAGAACAATCTGTTTTTGAGGCTGATGTGGTCTGTGCATATATGTGTGTGTGACCCAGAAGCCTATGTGACTGGACACCCCCCTATCCGCCCCCTCCCTTTCGGCCCAGTCCAGATCCTTTAATTAATACTGGCTTAGACCCGATTGCTTCTGACACTACAGGGAGTTTCCTGAAGCCCAACCTACTTTTGCTCCACAACACGGTGACCAAATCCACAGAGGCCGCCCACCTCCACTCACACACAAGACCTTGTGAGGACAGTAATTAAAATCCAGCCATATTCTAGTTAAGAATTCACTCAAATAACAGGCTTTGGTCCTTGCGGTCCATCTCAGGCAGCCAAAATAATGAGGTTCTGTCGTTAGGCTCTTAACGATGCTCGGCTTGTTCTGAACTAGTGTTACTCAACAATCAAATAACAAACCCCACAGATCAGACTACAGGGCCTGAATTGCGTTCTATGGTGATAATTTACAGCTGAAAACTTCATTTCCACTATTATTTAATTATCTGGCTTCCAATATAAAAAAAAAACACCTAAACACTAGGAGAAGCAAATTCAGATAACCATTGTTTTTCACTGACACATTTTCACCCAGCACAGAGCAGGAGGAGGAGTGGAGCATGTACTGTAAGTTCCAAAAATCGAGCACCGAATGTGGAGTTACAAATCATGCATGGTATGCTACGTATATTACATCAGGCGGCTCCGGGAACATTCAGTATGATCATTGTACCTTCTCAAAACTAAGGGCTTATTTAAATGCATTTACGATACAAAATTTCGGCTCAAAATGCTAAACAGACATGCTGCTGTGCATTTCTCGAAAGTAAATACCGGGTTTCGTTTAATTAGCGTGACAGTGGAAACATGACTGAAGGCTACGGCTATAATCCAACATTCCAAACCACTGAATACAGTATTAACATACAGAATCTAATGGAATCTGGAATACAAATGCAGAGCGGAGGGCAGCAGGGAATAAAAAGAGAGAACGTGGAAAGGCAGAGTGGAGGTGGGAGGGTGGAAAGGGCAGTGTGTTTGTTTTCTTGCCTCTGGCTAATGAATTTACTAAACTGCCAGGTGGATGCAAATGGCAGAGCAGGCGCCTCCACTCTGCAGACAGCAAACTTCACAGCATCTGTAGAAACGCTGCAGTAAATCCAGAAGGCCTACATCAGTGTGTAAGCAAAGGGGGAAGGGGGGATAAACAACCCTTCATCCTAAGGAGAAAGGCATACAGTTAAACAACTCTTTTAAAGAGACGGTCAACAGACTAGCGCTAGCACCAAACAGCTAAGTGGAGTGCCACAGACTGTCTCACTAAATTACAGTTCATTTTTTCCATTCAGCTCCATTCATACAAAAATCATATCTCTCCTTAAAGATCTTCACTAACAACCCTTTCCAAAGAGTGACTCGAGTCTAGCTTTAAAAAGCTGGATGATGTTTTATGTCAACTATGAAACACAGCTACTTCATTGTTAGTGGATTTCAAAAACAGGAAAAAGTGCTATATAAATTAGTAACCGTTACTTTTAGTTTAATTAGTTATCCCTTGTTCCTGGCAGTCAGTTCCTTTGCTGATAAGCTCAGAAAAATTAATTCTCACATTTCGCTGAATAAAATCTGGATAATCAGTATGATGAAGGGAGGAAGGTGGTAGGTGGTGGTGGAAAGGGAGGAATGGAAGCTGTTGTGCTTTACCATGGGCCGCATCCAACCGCCACCCTTCCTTCCCCGCTCCACCTGGACAACATTTCTGCCACCTGATACACATCAATATGGAAAATACACGTCACACTTTTAGAACAAGTGCATGAGCTAAGAAAGCACAGCGTCTTGGGATGAGTATGGACTTTCTAAATTAACATTGGCTGGGGTGATTTTGCAAAGCCTGGAGCATTTTTTTCTTGAACTGGAGTCTAGATTTTTCACCTCCAACTGATATAACGGCTGACAGCATGGCTCATGACTCAGAGGAAATTATTTGAAAAGGTTCCATGTGATATTTCAGAAGCTTTCCTGTACAGGCGGCATATCTGTGTGCTAATGATGGAAACTTCAGCAGACTGACACTCAGGTCAGACAGGATGGCACCAAACACATGCTATTTTGTTTGGATAATGTTGGCATTTCCAAAACAGCTCGCCTAAGCGTGGCATCAATTGATAACATTTATCTTCTTGTTTGTGCTTTGACAGGACTCCAAAAATAGCCAGAACTGCATCATCCCGCATATCACATACATAAATCAAGTGTAAAAAAATATACTTTGCAGAATTAGAGTCTGATTATAACTGAGCCCTTACTACTGAGCGACTCTAATGAAGTCCGTCTGCGCCTCCTTAAGCCGAGTTAAAGGAGGAGTAGTGAACTGGTTTCAATTTAGACTTGTAAGGGACAGAAGCTTTCCAAAATCCCAGGCCTCATGACTTCCTTCCGTGGATGTAGAGGAATGCTGTCTGGCTTTATGCACTGCTGTAGGACTACAATAAAGCTAGAGGAAAGGAGGCAAGTCAGAGGCATGTTTTTACCCCTTCTATGCTCCACTTTACCTTCATCTGTAATAGCTACATAAGCCTGGGAAAAATCTAACCAGGCACTGAATGGATTTAAAAAAAAAGAAAAGAAAATATACAAATAAATATTTAAAAAATTAAAATAAACATATAAATCTCTTATGATAAATAGAAGACAAGCATACTATTAAGATAATGGTTTAATAATATTTAATTATAAATGGGTTAATTATAGTAAAACCTTTTTCAGTTCTAATCTCAAAGTGCAACCGAACTAAAATCCATTGAGAAAATAAAAACAATACAACTATTAATAAAATAAAATAATTAAAATACAAAATCTTAACAGCAAAAGCTACATGCTATAGTAAAATTAACATGAACTACAATGTAAAGTGCCTATAAAAAAAAAAAAAAAAAAAAAAAATGCAAAATGTAAAAATCTTGCTTAAAGCAAGCTCGTCTGTATCAAACACACAGTGGTTAAAGCAGTCGAAGTCCCTTTTCTGACCACGGCTGTATCCTGTATTTTCCAATTATCACCTTTTAAAGGCCAGCTGGGTGCATTCCAAACCATCAGGGGGCAATTCCATTTGCATTGCTCTGAGACAAAGTCATGCTCAAGTACGCTCGTAGTAAAGTTCATTACGAGTGGAGAGACACCATCATTGCTTTCATTATTTTGGGAACAGGTTTCCTCATTTTCTGATCCCGGGCCTACGTTATTGATCCAATCTTTCGCGCTCTCTCAGCTATGACACCAATCAGAATCTGCACAAAAGCGCGCACAATGCGAGCCACAGGGAAATACACTTCATTATAAAGGAGAAAATTGTCAGTAAGGATAAACTGGGCAGTTTGTTTTTATCTCCATGTTAGTTTTTCCTCTGCCCTTTAGTCTTTATTATCTCCATAATAGCCTGTCTGGTCTGTATCAGCGATTTTATCTATATTTTCTACCAGCTTTTCTTTTTCTGAGAGATTTTCTAAAAGTCATCATTGCACTTCACTCTTCCTCCTTAATACTGCATCTTTTATTAAAAATAAATTGCATTTTAAACTTTAGATAGACCCCAGATCACCAGGCCCACAATATAAATGCTATGCTGCATAGCATTGTAGGCACTTTCACGGCTTATAATGCTGTGTCCGCACATATGGCACTGAAGACGTTGGGAGGGGAGTGTAGCGGGGAAAGAAAAGTCAACAGGGACACAAAAACAGCATCATGATGAATCTAGGTCATCATAATGGCAGATCAAACATGGTGCAACAAGAAAAAGAAGTGAACAATGGGCACCCGTTCTCACTGGTGGAGATATATCTAAATCAGTAAGCTACTGTGTGAATGGAGGTGGGAGAACAGGGGGGGATAAAGTACAAAGGCCCGCGTTGAGCATTCGCAGTGTCGTGGCCCCTGATCTGTCCAGACAGAGCAAAGGGGGCGAGGTGTGAAGGAGGAGAGAGACGAGGGCCTCTTGGGACATGCACCCACCTCCACACCAGCAGCCCCTTAATGTGCTGTGTCTAATGCGCCTATTTAGGTTTTGGGGTGCAACAGTGCACAGACTCAGGTTTTTGGGCAGCCTCGGGGCGAGGAGCATGGCTATCACCTATCCCAACAGCTGGGGCCCAGGGGGTAAACAAAGGCCTAAAGGAAGTAGTGCATGGCTGAGGCCGGGTCTAAAAGGCATGGCGATGTGACTAGGAGATGTTTACCATGGTCTGACTATGAGCAGCACGAGATGGATATCCAATGCCCTGGAAAACCATCGCAAAACCCCCCCAAAAAGAAATCCAGAAATTCAGAGAATCAAAAAGGCACACCGCAACAGGTTTTCCCAGTAATTGTGAATACAAACAGTCCGTTCCAAACACAAGAAAGACCCCCAAATGTTATTTTGTTCTATTTCATATTTAGTGTCCAGTTGCCTTAATTTGCAATCTTGTGATGGGCTCATTGTCAAACGGACAGATCAAAGCCGTGCCAACTGGACTAAGGGGGGTTTGTGGGGACAAGCCAGCACCGGAATTAAAGGGAAAAGGCCTCAAAAGGCTGTTCCTCTAAAGGCTTTGGTGCCATTCCCAGGTCGTCACTTTCAAATGACCTGGTCTGTAATTCACACGTCTTCATAATCATGGCCCTTCGTGTCGACTGAATACAAATCCACGCGGATCAGACAAATAAAAGGGCTTTGCTTTTTTAAAAGGCCGGCCGTGCCACCACCAATTTCAGCCTATCTGTTTGTTGGGCCGCTCGGGAAGGTTAAACCATTTAGAGGACCTTTTCAGCTAAACAAACCGTTCCCCCTCAACCCTTTCAGACACGAGCTAAGAAAAGAAAAATGCTGTGGGCAAATTCACGAAGCTGCTTTTCTTTGTTCGGAAGTAACTACAAACAAAGAGATTGTGTCATAAGTTCTTAGCTTCTGATAAACCAAACAATACCAGTCACAAACGTTTTTCCTCTGGTAAAATGAGTATTCCAAGCAGAGCAAAAAAAAAGCCACAAATGTATGGAGACACCTTCACCTGTTAGAGCATTTAGCAGCTTGTGCAGATTCTGATAAAGAACTCTCTTCTGGGGACATTTGCAAAGGTGTTAAAATAATTCACTTTGTGCTCTCACGGAAGCAAAATCAGAGAATAATTAGCCTAGTTGTTTGTTGGCACATCAGCTATTAGGTGATAATTAGTTCAGAAGCGAAGCGTTTGAAGAGGCCTGATTGATCTACGTACTAGTTCCCAAATGAACCTCTACATTTCGTGTAACAATTAAGCCTTCACTTAGACATGCATCTCTCAAGTCAACAATAGAGTTAAATATTTTTGACCCAAAGCCCACCATTCAAGAGGTGAAGAAATGAAAGGATTTTGAACAGTATGTACCCCCCAAAACAGTACATTTTAGATTTCTTTTTCTCTCTCCAGAAAACCTTTCCTAACTCCCGATTTACAGTGATGACTAAGTGCAAAAATGGGGTATGCAACATATGGATCCCATAAGGGGTGTCACAAATCACATACGGGTGTTGATTGATGGATATATTATGTGGAATCCACAGTAACCCCCATAGATATGACAGATATCTTCATCTCCACCAATGACAACATTAAAAAGTTATTAATACGCACCACAAAATATTATTGGATTTTTACTGAGATAGATTCCTTTCCCAATGGTACATGATAACAACGTGAAAAAAACTAAATATTCTGGTTCACCAAATTAAACTTTCACCTCATACTACATGTATGTAAGTTGTTGTGTGCTTTCATGATGTAAACATTCAAAACTAGAGTTTAACATTTGCAAAAATTAAAACAAAATATGCCAGTCGCCAAAGACTGACCTTAGTGTCCCAGAAACAGGTTCGCATAAAGAACTGCATTTAATAAAAGAAAAAAAAAAAACAATCTAAGCAAAGACTTGGCACACAGTAACTAGAGTGTACTTAGTACTACTTAAAAAGCTATTAGTGCACAACACAAATTCTCATTGACAAGCTGGTTGTCCTTTAAGGTCCCTTCTTAAACATCTTAAATGCATGAGGCTTCTTTCTATTTACAGTTCTTCTTTCTTTCACAGTTCAGAAAAAGTGCAGCCAAGAGTTGTTGTCCTCTTCCCAACCCATGCTGCCAAACGGTCAGCGAAAAGATTAAACAGACAACAAGGTCTGGAAAAAAAAAAAAACAACACAGCTTATACGTCATGGTCACACCTCATCCCAGGGGTCAGCCTCAGGCCGGACCGTGTTACAGTGCTACACGCGATACTGTATCGCAGCTTTCTCAGCACCTTAACAACACAATGATCCCGTGATTAAGAATGACATGAGCTAAGCCCTGCCTGACACAGTCATCATGCCGTTACCATGACACCTTGCCGCTGACACCAGCTGCGTGCAACGGGAAACGGGTCTCCAGTCGCTTTAGCAATGTAAACATGCGGTCACAACTAAACGAGCTGCAGTCTATGTAGATTGTGGTTGAATCTAAATGACATGCAAGAGTCATCAGTGGAAACGGAGACTTATTCTGCTTCAAGTTTGATTATCAGCATTTATGGCATAATGTTATAAAATAAAAGAATATTTATTATTTCGACTTGTAACCTCTTAAGTTAGTGGGGCATTTAGAGTGGAAGTGAATGGTGCCAATTTGTAAATGTTAGTGTAATGCGGCAATTTTTTTTTAATTTGTATAATTTTTTTACTTTGTCACTATGACAACACTGCCATAAACTTTAAAACAACTGTAAAAATGATTTAAACAGCTTTTTAAAAACTAATATTTAATGTAATTGTTTTTAAGTTTTCCAAAGATTTGCCCTATTCACTTCCATTTCAAGTACTGCAAAGTGACCCTGATTTGTTACAAGTCGCAATTAATTTAATCAACAATCATGCTTTTGATTAATGCAGCTCTACATCACAAATGCTGCCGATTGAGCATGACTTTGTATCGAACCCTGAATATTTCTTTAAGGATATGAGTAGGCCCTTGGTTTTAACCGCATCCGACGGGCAAGTCATTCACCGCCCAGTTTACAGCCGAGACTGACCTCCTGTATTCCTGTAAATAAGTGACGTGGCTTTAACAGTGCCCAGATTCAGCCATGGGAAAAGGTTTCCAGGCTCATCAGTTCTTCTCATAACAAAAGGACCACATTTCACTGCACCTCTACGAACAAAGGGATTTGGCCGGTTCCCAATAAGAAACTAAACTGCGGAGAATGGGACACTACCTTCACAAGTGACCCTTAAACTTAGGGTAAACCTTGTGGTGTCACAACAAAGCTACACTGCACCTTTTCACGTTAGAAAAGTGTAGACAGCTTTTGACAGTTGCTCCCAGTTTCAAGGTAAGAAAAAAAAGTGCCATCATAAAGCGAGGTCTAGGAAACAGGATAAGCACCCCAGCCAAGACTATAAAACGCTCACTGGGAACTTGAAAGCCACGCAGGCAAAGTTGAGGGCTGCCATCTGGAAACAATAAACAAACAAAAACTAACCAAACAAATATTGCGTGTACTCAGAGGCACTAACTGTAACCGTACTGAAGGCAGCTGAGCCTGGAAACTAGCATCTTAAGGGGGTCAGTGATGCGGACAGACGGGTCCTACGAGCACAGATTTTTCTCTGGAGTGTGATGAGGTGTGGGGGGGGGAAGGACAGTCTTTGGCTCGGTCCAGTTCCTGTTTGTGGCAGGATCTTGGCCTTGTTCTAATGAGCTGCAGCACTAGCAGGGCAGCGTCGGCCCTTATTCCCAGTGATGTGAACAGGCGCCCATCACGCTCCCCATTAAGAGGCGTAAGTAAACGGTCTCGCTTGCCTGCGTGCTCCCACCTCTAAAGGCTGTACCGGTTCACCCCTCTGGGAATGGGACAGGATGCATGGAACGAAATTTTCAGGAGCAGGCGTTCTACATAGAGCGCATCCGGAAGGAGGGGTCAGAGTGGAGTAAACTCTAGTTATAATATTTAATAATCAAAAAGCTTTGAAAGTACAAAGACCCTTTGTAAGCCCTAGGGAACTCTTATTATACTTGGCATATCATCCAAATGTCTATTAGCCAACTAGTAACTATAGGTTGAACAGTTAAAATAAAAATAAATCAAGTAAGCTGGTAAACTAATTTGTCGTACAAAAATGGACTTTGCCGTGTATGTGCTATGCAATGTAAAAAACGTCTGTGATTTTTAACGGTAAAATACTGCAAATGCTACAGTAAAAACCTGTTAAATGGTTAATGGTAAATTCCTGTAAAATGACATTCCCAAAATATTGTTTGAATTTAATGTTTTTCCTTAGAAAAAACTAAGAAGAAACATACTTATTTCAAATTAGGATTGTATGTTACATGTAATGTTGGCAATTTAATGTTTATTGCATATTTGAGTTTAATGAGTCTCACCATGATGGTGTTTAGTGTTTGTGTGAATGACACTGAGAACATTCTATAGATGTTAGTATTTAAAAGCTGCTTGTGATGGGCTTTGGTTCATCATGTTACTTCCTCATCACCACCTGCATTTGGTGCTTATCAGTGTATTTCAAAGGTACAAAACAGATTTCAGTACTTTAATAGGTTGGTATTTTAACATTATATCAATCAATGAAATTACAGTATTTAAATGTAAATTTAACTTAAAACCGTAAAACCTAAAACGTTACTGTATTTTTTACAGTCGAATTCTGCCAACCACAGCTTTTTTTTTTACATTGTATGTTTAGGGCTGAGTGGTAGAAGCGTATCATATGTACGCAAAAACTGCATATCATATGAATGTCAACAAATTTCATATCATATGCACGTGACAACTGCATATTATATGCACGCAAACAAGTGCATGTCATATATATGCCTAAGTCAATTTTAAAAACAGTCTAACTTGTAAAAAGAAGCCTTTAAGACCCATTCTGTTGCCCCCTAAAAAATTATACAGGATTTCCTTCAAACAGGTGAAGAAGTGTTTTAGGCAACCCGCTGACTAGTCAATTTTAAAGATACATAATTTTGCACATTCCTAGTTGTTACAAATTCTCTGTGTTTAATACAAGTGTGTGAGGTACATAGTTGCTGACATTGGGACAAACTTCTTTATAGCCTAAAGGTAAAGCTAAAAGACACAAAATTCATGAGAAGCAATAGGAAAGAGGAAGTAAGGCGTTATCATTGCAGGGGTGATATCCATAATTAGTAGGTTTTTTTTCAAGTTTGTCATGCCTCTAACACATGTCTGCTGAAAGCAGGAAAAACTGATTAACTCCCTCCAAATCCCACAGATGTGTGAATACCTGAAAAAAAAAAAAAAAAAAATCAGGTTCAGCCAAACCTCGAAAATCAAACTGGAGAGACAGTATTGCATTTATAGCAAAAAGTACTACTCTGTAAATTGAAACCGGCATGAGTACTTTTATTTAAAAATCATTTTTTAGAAGTACTTTTTTCTTTGTAACGCAAAAAAGTCATATTAAGGAAAGAGGTTTTCGATAAAAAAAAATAGCTTCTTTTTTTTCACCTACATAAAGATTTAATTAAATGGAAATTTTGACTATTTATGTCTTTAATTTAAATTCACTTATGGCAAAATAGCATTTCCGTGAATCTGACAACAGCTGTGTTACTTTCATATGATGAAATGCTGTTAAACAGAGATGATTCGCTGAGGGAAAAAAAGAGAAATTCACAGGCAGGAGCTTTGTTCTCCACAAAACACAAATTCAGAGCATTAAAGGCCTACTATGAAAAGAGAAGTCCAATAACCTAAATTTGACATTTAACAGTTACTATAAAATTAACATTGAATCACTTATTAACAATTCAAATCCATAAACATACTCCCACAGCAACATGAGCCAAACGCTCAATTTGGGATTGTAATAGTTCATCCAACGCAGTAGGAAAAGAGCCTTAAACCAATATGAAAATTACAAAAGTATTTATAGAAACTACAATTGGTGTTTTAAAAGTCCAAAGCACTTTGAAACGCTGTGAGAGTATATGGCTTGCCCGGCTTGTAAATAAGCTATAGACACTATTCTAATATCAGAGCAGACAAGCAGGCAATATTCAGGATCCGCAGCGCCACCTATCTTCCAAATAGCGTTGAACGCAGCGCTCGAACCTCCTGCTGCGTAGCCTGAACCACGACGTGCTCATTTCCAAAGCTAATGAGAAACGGTGGAACGTTGGCTGGCTTGGTGGAGCCTCACAGACACGGAGAGAAGGAGCCCAGCCCAACCTCAGGGCTCCTATCTCCCCATTTCCATGTGCTGCACCATGGGAAATCTGCTCCTATTATTATTTCTCCTCTTATTGCTTATGTTCTTTTAATATTTCATTCAGTCATTAAAAAGGGATGGATATGATTTCATTGCACGCTTCATCGCTGGAGACTAATTTCACTGTAAGTGCTGTTTGCTCTGGCCTTTAAATTAGAACTTAAGATCCGTGTTTCTACATAAAATTAGCAGCCTCTAGTGATTTAGGAGGTGGAGAAACAGTGGACTCAGGGAGGCTGGCATATGTCAGCCATATATGTAAATATATGAAGTATTTATTTGGGAAAAAAAGAAAAATAATGGTTCTATGGTCGTACACTATACCAGATCATGTTTGTAGAACAAGACTGTGTAGCACACCTATATATTTCTTTAATGTTATAATTTGTCATCATTTAAAATTTTTATTTTATTAATATTTTAATGCTCTACAATTTTCAAGAATTTCTAATAATACATAACACAATAATTTATATTTATATAAATAATTTATTTCTAATCCACCAATAAATACATACCGAGAAACAAAAACAAGTAAGGAATACAACTGCATTCTTGTCAATAAAATGGTAACTTTTCATTGAATTGCAGGCCCTGCACTGCCTACCTGGAGTGTGACCACAGGGCAATAATCAAACGTTGCAAACACTGACACCATGGGGACTGTGAGAGAACTGCTGCCACAAACCTGAGCATCTAAATCACTATAAAAATTCCTTCAGCTGCCTGCTGTAAACTCAGCACTAAAGTTAATAATTATGATGTATAAGACAGAAAATGCGTGTTGATTACGGTTGATCTTGGCACAGCGTGGCCTTCCCAGCAGAGGCTGGCCAGTCCAGGTGTCTCTCCAGAGCTCTGCCTGGAGTATGATGAACTAAGCGTGGCAGACACTGTGGCAGGAGATCATGCAAGCCAACACACACACACACCACACTGCAGCCAGTTCACCTGATGCAAGCAGTGACTCAGTGGTTTCTCTGTAAACATTTTCTCAGAATTGGTCTGTTCTGTTTAGTCACGCACGTAACAAAGCATGTTTATCAGAAAACAGCCGTCCGATGTAACACTTTATTTTTTCGTTGTAAACATTACACTACTCTTGAAGCTGTGTAGTAGTCTTGAAAGAGAAAGAAATTTCGGAGTTCTTTGCAGAATTAACGGACAGTACCTTTTAAAGGGTAATATAATGTGTACAATTTATGTAGTAATATATCCACTTTAGGAGTAAATAGGTACAAAAAACAAAAGACAAAAAAAAAAAAATAAAAAAGTGCTAACTGGAAGAAAACGCATGAATATTATTATTTAATCTGTATTTAAAAGTCCTTCATAATTTTGTGTCACTCTTGCGTTCAAACTTGTGTGAATCAAAGGCAAAGTTTCAAATCCCATCACTGTTATGTCTGAAAACAGCCAATATTCCCCAAATTGTTCATTCAATCCGAGCACAAGCTCGATCGGTGAACCGCACGAGTCCAGGGGTCTGGCTCTAGAACAAGATTCTATTGTTGCATTGTTCACACATTCCTGAAAGGCCATGTTTATACAGATGCGAGTCCACGGCCTATCTGAGGAGCCGCTCTCTGGCCGAGACCCTCCGTTGATCAAAGCTTTTAATGCAAGAGCAGAGGCACTTGTTTGGGTCGGTGGGGATTCGGAGCACAAATCTCCATCTGTTGGCCGTATGGACCTTCTCAGTTACCTCCGGGACAAGAAAGCTTCGAACTGCCATCCCTCTAACATTCAGTTTACTCAGCTGGCTCCCAATCCTGTTACCTCCCCTTTGTTTTTCCCCCAGAACATGTGTTAAGTTAATGCTCTGTAACAAATTTCAAAGGCCCAATTTAGGGGGGGGGGGGTCAACAACAGGTAATAGACCGATATATTGACGTACTGATCTGAAATGTGAGAGCAAGACAGGCGCAAAACAGATATCTGTTTTTTTGGTTACGTGAAGACCAAAGACATATAAACACAACCTTACACACTTTATGAGGGAGTGCCGTTGAATCCAGCTTACTTATTTCATGCTAAAACAACCTCAGGCTTGCTTTGATCACACTGGGTCAGCCGGGCTCACTCATATTTCGGTTACACGGTTCAGGCCGTATTGTATAAGATGGTTGGTTACAGTGAGGCTCGGTTTCTGTTTCGTAATTGGATTAAGGCCACACACCTCTGCTCCTGTTACTGGCACCAATCATTGTGGAAATGAGTTGTCAACACATCACTATTTACTCAGCACTCATTTATTTTTCTATGGGATGCCAAAGGCTGCACCTACACTAAAAGGCACCAGATGAGGGGGGATCGGTGGCTTTGAACATTTAAAATGATCTGTCCTGTCCTGTTGACTTTGTTCGGAAATGTCACCGTCCTTCCACACACACACACAAGGAATATTAGAACAGGAAACAACAACAACCCTAATTTATCCCTTTCATGCACTGCCGACGCAGTTGATATAAAACTCAAACACAGACCGTATATTTGATTCACTAGTTTAAAAGCAAATAATATGAACAATTAGCTTGATGGCGATGGGCACAGTGGGATATTTTGGGGCACGCATATAGCATTTTAAACAAGGTTCATCGTTTACAAATCAAGGCGAACAAATACACGCAAAGCCTATAAGGATTGGATCCCAAAAAGAAGTTCATTAAAATGTTTCGTAAATGAAGGCAAAAAGAACCCCATCTTTGAGTTATGCCAACAAACCCTTCTAAAATTGCTTTCCATTGCTTCCAGGTATCCGAGGGCATTTGCACAGTTGCTCTTAATTGAAAAAGTTATAGTAGCACATTACACTTCATGGTTTTATAACTAGTACTATAAAGCCTTGGCAGGCCTCAAAAGGGGAAGCTGCCCATTAACTTATAGGGTCCAGGCCCAGGAAGTGTAATTGACAAGCTCTAGGCTACTTTCATCACTTGTCGAGTTCATAGCGTCAATCTATGTTTCCTCTGGGATGCTGTTGCATCTTTGACATGAGGGTGTTTGTGACATATCCCAGTCTGCTTCTAAGCCAGTGGCTCTCGGCTCTCCATAAAAAAAATTTAACAAAAACACACGCACACACAGTCATGGGCCTTGGAATTGGGTCCAGCCTGTGCAGTTAGCCATGTGTTCAAATTTCCTTCCAAGCCAACTCAGTTTGCTTTGTGGCTTTTGTGGAAGGAGGGAAAAAAAACACACACACACACACACAAAAAAAAAAAACACACTCACATCAGCTCACACAGTTATTAACCAAATGGAAAGCTGATGATAATCCAGGTTCTCTATACATGCACCCGGGAGAACTAATTTAACAACGAATGTGTGAGAAACGTGTTCCTTTAGAGAAGCTGAACAAATGGATTTGTCTTCAAGGGATAACAAACATGAACTGCTGGTTTAATTAACAGAGTTAAACACATCCTCCTGGATGACCCCAGGCACCGAAGCTGTCATTGGACACACTGCATATTCACATACTAACTGCAAATATGACAAACCCTGGCGTGACAGTCACAGTTCACACTGTACATTAGCTGGCCCATCAGTAGATCGCCTCTGGAAATTCATCTGCTATGAATTACAGCCACCTGGCACCATGTCCTGATGACCAATGCCCAATATGGACAGATTACTGGGACCTTAAAACCATGCCTTCTTTGTAATTGACATTTAAACTGTTTGAAGTCCCTCATTAAAATCTCTCAAGAGGAATTAGACACAGATGTACCGTGTAGAAGTACAGTACTAATTTGCTTTAGTGATTTTGACTGATTGTTTAAAAAACCTCTGGAACAGACAAGCTTATTGTATATTTTTGAATTCTTAAGCATTCAGAATCTAATGTCATTTAACAGTCATTCATTTGCATCTGAAGGACATAGAGGTTTAAAGTAGGAAAATGTTGCACAAACACCATCAAAATGAAATTTAAACATGCATGGTCTTAAGCTTATCATGAACAAGCCATTTATTTGTTTATTTAGATTGGTCTACTCAAATTTGGGCCTCTTACAAACAAAGATCAATAAATGCATTAATCCATAATAATTGAAAAAATAATTTGGAAACTATTCAAAACATCAACTCATATAAAACGCATAGTTTAATTCAGTATTATTTAATTATAGTTTATTATATTATATTTATAATATGCATATTTAAAGAGAGAGCTGTAAAATCTGAAGCATATCTTTATACATGTACACAAAAGTCTCGTGCTTACCAATGTTGAATTTATTTAATAAAAAATGATATTGTGAAATATTATTAAAATATATTTTTTTATTTTAATATATTTTAGTAATTTTTTCTTGTAATTTATTATTTACGCAAGTTATTCCTGTGATGTCTAAGCTGAATTTTCAGCAGCCATTACACCAATCTTTAGCTAATAATAATAAACATTTTGTATCATCATTGAAAACTACTCAAAACGTATGTGCAAACCATACTAAATATTTTTTTTTCAGGATTATTGAAATTGTATTTTTTTTATTCAAAATAATTAATATAATATGAAATATGAAAAAACATACTCACCCAAAACCTAGATATACAGACTTTACAGGCTGCATTTATCATTCATTCATTCATTTACTTATTTTTCCTGTTGAAAGACTACAATGCAGGTATTTTTAGCGGTCAATCTATTTTGCTGGCAAACACACGACAGGTGTATCAGCATTCCAAACACTCTTTAACACCTTGCTGAATAATACACTATAATAACATATAATACTATGCTTTGGATACTATTTCAAACATCCATTTTGCATCTGACTAAGGCAACAGGAATCAGGTTTTACCAATAATATTCAATGTTTTGACATCTCTGGTAACACATATCAACAAATGAGACATATGGAGGACTACAAACTTCGGCTACACAAGCGTTTTGTGACACAGAAATAAACAGACAAACAAACAGTTATTCTTCAAAAACAAAGCATGTAAACATGTCAATGTCACATTCATAAAACATCATATTCTCCCTTAATTCTCTTCGCTTGTTTTTATGGGACGTCCTTTTACTACAAATCCACTTAAAAAACGACCAGTGTCATTAACACATGATGTATAATGTAAAGAGGAGAAAAATCTCCAGTAGGTTCAAACTTACAACACAGACTCTCCTCTGTAAGCACGTCCTATGCGCAGCGCCATGTCTTCAGCTTCCTCACATGAGACGTTCCTATTGGCTGCCAGCGTCACTATGTGTAAAAATAATGATATTTGATTGGCCAGAGGAAAATTAGTTGCCCACGAAGAATCGCCCCTTTCTGATTTAAAGTCGCAGGCAATTGCACATGTTCTGGACTGAGAAATACTTTCATTACTACTGCTACTACTACTACTAACTCATAAATACAACTGATAAACAATTCCTCAGCCTTTTCATCTTTTAATGTGGACTATATTATCATACTTTAGAATTTATTAATATAATATAAATATGTTTGGAGGCTATGTTCAGAAAATACCACCTTACTTCCTATTTCTGCAGTAATGTAGTATACTGTATATTGAGCACATTTTTGTCCATAAAATACCTTTTTGACCTACGTTGCTAGAAAGGTGCAGCAAACAACTAAAACACACTTTACATTTTAAAAACACACAATAAAACTAGACCTTCCATTACAGTGTGGCACATGCAAATTTAACCTTGGATTTTAAACCTTTGGCTCATTATTTAAATTCACTGAGTTACAACATTTTATTCATGTACAATTGTATTTTAAAAATATATTTTTTTATTCTCATAATGACAATAGAATGCCTACTGAATTATAATAATGATATCACATTAGGAAACAACTATTTGAAACATTTACAGTTACATAATACATATTAATCAACACATTTTAAATGCAGCATAAAGTGTACGCCAAACTAGTAAGCCAGTACTCCATTCCAAGCATGGCCTCAGTTTGGTGATGATCCTGGTTGTCATGTCTATGCGCTGACGTGCACGACACCATCACTGGAGCGCACTCCAGGAACCGGCGCACAGCGGTGGTGAATTACTACTACTACCATCAGCCAGGTCCATGCGTGGCAAACAAATGACACGCAATATTTGCCATGATTAAGTCAGCAGGGGACTCTGAGGAAATGTCAGGTTTCAAAAACCCTTTCTTTGGCAATGCGATGGTTGTGCACAGCATTGCTTGAAGGAGAGGAACTCTGTAAGAGCCAAAAAATACCAAAAGAAACAACAAGAACAACAACAACTATGACACATTTATTTGTATTAGAATATAAAAAAGTGAGCAAACCATATCACACTAGATTCCTTCCTACATTGTTTTGGAAAAATAAAACTATATTTGGACAATATTTGCCAGTTACAATCTATCTAAAATATATTATTAATGTCAGAGAACATATATCTCTCATAATAGGGCATTTGGTTCCAACATGTGCAAGATACATCTATCTATCTATCTATCTATCTATCTATCTATAAATATATATATATATATATATATGTGTGTGTGTGTGTGTGTAAATACATAAGGCCTGCAACAATATCACAACATAACAGG
>JAUMHE010000056.1:12481769-12498567 GCA_032359235.1 Enteromius mattozi | reverse complement strand
ATATATATATATATATATATGTGTGTGTGTGTGTGTGTAAATACATAAGGCCTGCAACAATATCACAACATAACAGGTGTAGAATGGGAGCTCAACATATTGCATATAGTTTGAAATTCCATTCATGGGTTACTTGGAAACTCCCTTTTTCTTGCTCAGTGCCTTTCATCAACCTCAATTGTCATCTGTTAATCCAGTTTTGATAGCATTTGGCACACTTTCTTTGGATCACAGCAAGCTCCACAACTTCTATTCTGGTCTCCCCTAGGAACCACAGGGCCCCCGAAAAAAGCCAGAGTTTGGTTGTCCCAAAAAAGGGGGCCTGTGTGCCATCTGATGAAAGTCGCTCAGATATACACACAACAAATCATAATCTGACCATTTCACTCTTGCTACCAGAAGTGCTACAGCACCAGCATCATTTAATGGCAGTGTAAATCATGGAAAGTGTTTAATGGCTATTAAAAGAAATGTTAAAATGAATGTTAGGGACTGATGTAAGACTATATAGAATACATACAGCAGCTCTTGACCGCCTTTGTTCTCTTTGGTCTACCCTGGTACAAATGGACAATGTATCAGCAGGGTTTGGTGTCTTGGATGTCTGCTTCATTGAAAATCTTGAAATAGTGCCAACCCTGGAGCAGAAGATTAAGGAACACAAATGGATGGCAAAATGTATGGATGAAAAGTCACAATCTAACTCAAGTAAGAAATAGTTCGCTGTATTTGCATTATATTTCATATTAAATTCTGCTCAGTTTGACTTATTAATATTACCTGCACATTTGTTTAATTGATAACACTTCTGTCATTCATCTTTGATGTCTTTGAAGACACAACAATGAGCTAATATTATACAGTACATCAAACAAAAACAAGAAAAAAAAGATACATGATAAATATTGTTTTTGAGTATTCTTTTATATATCTACATTAACAAATGCAAATCACAAAGATTCCTTATGAGTGCCATCAATGCTCTCCCAGTGTTGGCAACGTTCACCCAGGGGTACATCCCATCACAGAAATGTCACTGGATTTGGTATGAAACCATGACATTTAGACCTAAGATATCCATTGTGATTTTCAGCAAGTTTTTTTTATTATAATTTTCTCTGAGACACATGTAGGTTCATGCTAAAAATAAATAATAATAATAATGACAATGTTCATAATATTATTATAAATATTATAATAATGAAAAATATTTATGAAAACCTTAAATGAAACCCTGTCATTCATAACAAAAATAAAATTAAGAAATGTACTTAATATAACATGTGCTGTATACGCTGTTTGAATTTTCATGTAAAATCAGGTGTAGGTTCAGTAATTTAAGTAATAGTTTCTTTTCATTGCCATTAAATAAGCAAAATAACTATAATAACTGAACATAAACATGGGAGCCTGGGAACAATGCTCATATTAAATATGTCCAAATGTTAAACTAAAGATAATAACATTTAAAAGAACTAAGGATTTAAAAAATATGTACAAGATTAACATGAACATTTAATTCAATGTAATAATAAAAACAAAACTGAAAGTAGCATTAGAGTGGCACTAGAATGGTTTCCTTACAAGCAACTGCAAAGCAGAGTTTCAAAGTTATTAATCTGGAATTTCCCTTTTTTGTTTTTTGAGGTTTGTGGGATCTGAAAACTGTCAAAACAGTGTTGCGCTGTGCTGCGGTGAAGACCTAACTCAAGACAGCAGCAATTTGTGACATTATCACTGTTCATTTATAATGAAGAGCCCAACCCAAATTTAAAGCAGGACAACATGTCACAAACAACCCATGTCACGGTCACAACACCTACAACCTGTAAAACCACAATGCCGAGACTATTTATTCGCTGCCTTCTCGCATTAGCAGTAATCTTAGTTTTGATGATGGCTTCGGCCGTTGCTGAACCACCTTCTTCCGCAACTCACATTAAGTATTACAAATGATATCATGGCAATTTGTCACGCTCCTCAGTTCAGTGATGTTTTACCGACTCATTTACTATGATACCTTGTTACAGATCCAGCTGCGAATCAGAGGCTTGTCATGGGGCTTGGGGCAGACCCCCCTCTGCGGCTACCCAATGACCTGGAAGGCAATAGGGGATGCCAGTGCCTAGAGCATGTGCTGCACTGACAGAGCAGCAGGGCTCTGTCAAAAGGCCTCCCATACAAACTTTCCAGATCACTCTGTTTTTAACAGATGAGTAAGCAGCCACGGAGCGAGCCTTCGGATTTGTGAATCACAGGTTTCCTGTTTGGTTCTAGTGGCCCTTTTTGACACACCCTGTATCGCCTTCCTCCAAGGGGGATCGTGCGCTCGTGAATCTGGGCAGAGGGGGGGAGATTGCAAGTGGCAGGGTCACTGCTTGGGTTAAGCAACAATTCAGATATGTGCTTTTAACAGACAAATGCCTGTGAAGGTATCTTGTGGGCTTTTCCAGCACAAAGACGACGATATTGATCTCTGCCAGAGATACAGGTCACATCAGCTCTTTTAGGGCACAACGGTAGCTTTAAATCGATATGTTCATCTTTTTAGGTTTATGCATACTAATAAATGCCAGCTATTGCACCAAATCTATCCAGGCATACTGTTCGAACTTCAGTGATTTGAGCATAACTGGCAATGTCACAAAACATTAGCCTCTAGAGACCCAAAGTAAATGGAGTAGAGTAAAGACTTTGAGCGAGACTGTGGTCGATGACCCAGTAGCTGCTTGCAGTCAGGGTTGGTGGACCTGGTCTGCACATTAACAAAATCACAGGAAATGCTTTCAAGATCGCCCAACCCCCCATCCACCTCGAAAACAACTTTCTCACCTCATTTAACTAAATTAATGAGCAGGTTCAGGCCCATTTCAAACAGACAGAAAATAAAAGAGGCAATGAGAAAAATAGTCAATTCTGCACCTGCCGTGTTTGAAGTGAACAAGCATGTGCTGCATTTGTAATGTCCATTCATTTTATTGCATATTTTAAGATAGCATTAATCAAATTTAATTCTCTTGACCTCCTCTTTATATAAATTCACTTTTTTCATGTGTCGCCTCTCTCTTTTCCATTTTTTTCCCCTCTTCCTCTGGTGACCTTCCACTCTCATCAAACAGACAAGGACAATATGTTTGCTTATGCCGTGGTCATGTGATCTATGAATTGATATGAGTTCATCCATTATTCATACTCAGTTTTGCATAAGCATTTCCCTATCATGCCTGTCACTTACATAGTCAACATTATGAAAGCGGCTCGTCACCGGCACGGCCTCACAGTGGTCACAACTAGCTAGTTAGTACAGACATGACTTGCACAGGGGACATGCACCAAATGCCACTCCACTGACCCGTGAACTATAAAAACAAGCAAACAGCGACAGCAAGACATGCGGTGGCAGTATCTGATTATTAATATATTATTGGGGCGAGGAAACATGCCCCACTGCCAAGCCATGGGTAAGCGTGAATACATTGGCCCTCAAGTACACACCGGTGATGAGGGGAAAGGTGAAAACAGGTTTTACTCCACTCACTGGACACATAAAAGCAGGTCATGTGACAAATTGGGTCTAATTACTGTAGGCGCCATTGAGAGCTTATTCTGCTCCATATGTATTCCTTGAATTGTCGCAACATCATGTCTGCAGCTCAAGAATGGTGATTATTTAGCTGACACTGCTTAAGTATAAAACCACACATAGTCACTGTAAAAGAACTAATAAAATAAAAATAAATGAAATAATCTTAATCATAAAGACTCTAAAAGTTAGAGTAAAAACCTGTTAATTGGTTTCAATGGTAAGTTTTTATGGTATGTCTAACAGTGGCGGAAACATACAGATGAAATTAAAATTCAAACTTTTTTAGACCTTCATATATAGTTATATATATGTATGTGCAAGCTATGTATAATGGTTGTGTTTAAATGTGCAGTTTATTGTATGAATAAAAATATTGATTCTGTTTTAAGTATTTTACAGAAGTAAACCGACTTTTTGTTATTGCTCCACCTAGAGGGTAAACCACTTTACACCAGCTGTCCTACATGTTACTGAAGCTTTTCCTCAAGCCAAACAAAGACCAATTCACACTATCCCAATGTATTTTGATTGTGTCCATCCATCAGCTAATAAAATAACATAATTAACACTTTAAAGTGCTTAAGGTACCAAATTTGTTTGAGCCCCTCATACACCCTTAGCACTGACTAGCCAATCTATAAAGCTCTTTATGTTCGCACCTTTTTGATATAAATATCTTCCCACCCTGGGCATAGGAAAGCTGTCAGTAGAACATTTGTTTTCCATTTTTCACCACTAAGGGCTGTTCAGGAGGCAGAAGTTTGACAAGGCGTTAAAAATGTACACCAACACTTACTATTTGCCCTTCAGAAAATTTTAGCAGCTTAGCAGATGGGGTTTAATCTGGCACCATTTATTTTCTTCCCATTTTCTCTCATTCCAATCAATGCCACTGAGTGTCCACACACTGCAAAAAAGGTGAGCACTAACAAACAGGGGTCTGGAATAGAGTAGTGTGCTGCTAACTTCACAGTTTTGTATAATGGCTATTTTTAAAAAGCAAAAGTCAAAAAGCAGATTTTGGCTGGTATTATATTTAAAGTTCATTTGTTACAGTCATTGTGCATTGTGAGATACAATGTTTTTGTACACTGCATACTGTACATTTTGGTAAATGTATCCATGCACATTTTTAATGCATGCGTAACATTTTTTAAACATCATGTTGCAGAAATATCATGAGCTGTATGGTAGTGGTATGCTATCCCAAACACAGAAACAGTGAAGCGAACAACCTATAAAAGTCTCTTTACAAAAGATTTCACAATTTTACAAAAATTACCACTGTTTATTTTACCATGAGGTACTGGTTTAGTCTCATTCCAATATCAGCATATAGAAAATTGTTACATTTCAAAGTCTGTTTATAATATAAATGACAACACCATGTGGTTAAACCGCAGAAGATGTTACTTGGAAGGGCTTCAGTCAAGAGGAATGACAATGAAGTTGTTGCTATTTCTTCTTAAATCTGCACTGAAAACAAAAAATGACGCAACAAAACTACAGCCAATCAGAACAGATTTGATGCTTACTATGGGCCACTTGCAGTCTTGGCCACTTCATAGTGTATGCACTCAACAGTAAGTGCGCAAGACTGTCCCAGGTCAGAAATATACCAAAAGCCCAGTGCCCAAAACTTGACCTAAATTCACATCATCTCCAATATGCTTTGGATCAGTATTTAAGGCTAAACTCATCCCATCATTGTGAGAATGTAAGGAAAACTCTCAAGTGTAAGTTAAATTTTTTTAGCTATTACGTACAATTTGGTAGTATTTTCTTGTTGCTTGTTTAAAGCTTGAAAAGTAATTGAAATGTACTAATAAAGCTTGCATTTTTACAACACTGGGATGCAAGTTTGTCCAACTTGAACACCTGGGCCAAATATAGAAGAAGTAGTAGACAAGCAGACAAGTGAAAAGGCACCAATGAGATTCTACAGTGGGCAGAGTCACATGAATTAATGCCTCATGGGAAATTATGACATTTACAAGAGCTTTGTATTTGTCATCACTTCATGGCGTTTCATCTGATTAGCGCAAAGTTTCATTGAATTCATACACGCTTTCTCACACATAAAGTACATTAAACACATAAAGTATATGCATTCTTTTTCAAAGGCAAAAGTAAACTGTAAAGGCCCACAAAGCCTAACAGTTATTTACTTCCGAGACAGACAGAATTATATAAACCACCCTATGAATAGACCAACACACATCTATTACCTCAGTGTCTGAACCACCGCAAATGAGACTCACTATGACTCGAGGCAAGCCCGTTGGAGGCTAAGCGATCTAGACGCGGGAGATGCTGCAACATAAGACTGTGTTGAAAGCACCCTGGCACACGTGGAATTCTGCATGTCAGGTGGTGAAGTGGATTGAAATAGATATCACAAGCACAGCCCAGAGAGTACAACCCATGCCCGCTGTTGACCTGATACCAGCAAGGAGACCACAAAGAGTGGCCGAGTGACCGGCGAGGCTCGAGTCATCCAGTTGTCACCCCCCTGATGCTGATTCGGTTTAATGAGCGGCGTGCTGTCACCACACATCTCTCCACTGCATACACTTGTACAATCTGGCAGCTGCAGAACCTGCTGGAGTCCACGGAACTCCTCTCTTCACTATTAAATAACCTCGGAGTACATTACGTGCATTTCACAAAAAATAAACACACAAACAAAAGGGGAGAGCATTTGCACGCAAGCCTTAAGAGACCCAGTCACATCTGTCCAGTGTAGCTAATATTGACCTAATGTGCCCTGTACATATAGGCCGACATGAGGGCGGGAAATGCTGACTAAGTATTCAGATTTGGTTTAGTTGAAAATATTCAGTGGCCTTTTTTCTTTTTTGTCTACCCACAATCAGTGTAGAACTTTTTTTAAATCTAGAATTAAATGGAAAATTGACATGGTTGAAGTGGTGACCCAACATAGCACCAAAATTGTGCATTAATAAAGAAAACAAAAATGTCAACTGAAATGCTAAAAAAAAATGCATATGAAAAGTTTGCATTGAGTTGTCTATTAACTTAAGAGTTTATATCGATACACAGCTTTGACCTAATTAAACTACTAACATATAAAAAATAAATAAATAAACTTGGGAAGTATTTTCTCCTATATTTATTTTGCTGTCCTACCGTAGCTATTCAGAACTATAGGGCTGCTTGCACTTTATGGTGTGCATTTAGGATTATTGTGTATGACTGTCAGAGAAAGCCTATATGGCCCATTTTTGGGGTCACAACCCACCAGTTGAAAAACCACTGGAAAAGATAAACCCAGAATTATACAATTAGCTCTCTTTGCAGGAAAACAAAATCTATAATTGCTGGTGCGATTAAATTTTGTATTTTTTAGAAATATAAAACTTGCATTCACCTTGATTGCTATGTGTGTGTGACCAACCTTCAGGCAGAAGTTTTCTTAGAGGTTCATGATGAAAAGTGTATTTCTGTGGTTTTGAAGACGTCTTTACGGACCAGCCTCCACCCTGCATTCCTCTTGGCCATCCTCCTGGAAAATGGCATAAGGTTTACAAAACATCATTGTGGCTGTGGCACCAATTACTGTTAATATATGTCAAATGGCTAAAGCAGAGGCTTAGAAGCAGACTGATCACTCCGATAACGCCAACTGTCACTCCGTTAGCCGCAGCACAGCCCCACTAGAATAATTAGTCCACTCTCTGTGAATAAAACAATATGAAAACAGCCAAATTGACATCCAAAATATGGGCTTTGCCTTAGATGACCTGAAAATAGGATATCCCATACAGACCAAGTACAAAGGGTACATCTTGAACTGCATCAATATTGATTCTCTACATATTCATTTTATATTCATTTAATGAAAATAAGATTGGATCCTGCTATTAATGTTAAACTACTCAGAGACTTTTCAACAGGCAGATCAGCAGTATTGAAGATCAGATTTTGGTTTTAAAATAGCATAGATTAGATGACTAAACTAATTTGAAAAACAAAAAAGGAAATGTGTAAGAAATGAAAAGAAATGAAAAGTTTCACTGACATCAATATCAAGGCCATGTAATTTGGCTAAAAGATATGTTAAGTATTTAAAAAAATATATATAAAAGAATTACCTGTAAATGTGACTACATGAAGGCGAGCCTTAAATGACTCTTAAATGAAAATTAAACATATCTTCTGGATGTTTAACCTAGAGACACTCTTCCAAAGAAATGTAAATTCTTTTGTCCAATTTTTAGGATGTCTCCAAGCATTGTTTCACACAAAATTATATAAAATTATATCTAAAATATATCACAGCAAATTATAGTTCAAGGATCAAATTAAAAGAAAATATATTCACTGCTCAACTGAACATAGCAATTCAATTCAACATTCAGTTTGGAATTTCAGTAGGATTCAATGATGCAGATGTTTGAATTTGATGTTCATACTCTTGGTGTGAGGCACATTTACCATGATTACAAAATAGGACCTGCGGCTCTTTAATTTTTTTCTTTGTACATTTAACTATAAATATTAAAAAAAAAAAAAAAAATTATACATTAAATATAGATTAAAAATATATGTCAGAATGTAAGAAGGTTGTAACAGGGATGCAAATGCTGCCTAAATGAAGCTGTCACTCAGTTGGAGCTATTGTTAGGGACCAACTTTTGGGATGCAGTACATGCTGAATGTGATGAAAAAATACATATTTGTATGATCTTGGTCAGCCTTCCACATCCCACAGCAGATAAACCCTTAGGTACTATGCAAAATATTGTCTGTTGTTTATATAGTCAATGTAGATACATTTTCAAATCAATATATTTTTAAATAGCAATAAATTGCAGCACAATACACAATTTGTTAAATGTAAAGATGGTTAAAAAGTAAAAAAATGTTACTCATATCCAATTTGAGTGATTTTTTTACTATGGACTGAATATCAATGTCACATTATGATACTGCTGTATGCTATACCTTAACTGTTAAATGCACACAATAATAAAGCATATCTAATAATAACTCTCACAGCTCAAAAGATGGAATTTGTGACTTCAATGCTTTCAATGAAAGTCACAGGAGTGTATTATATTTATGGAATGTGCTGTGAAACCACCAACACTTTGTGAAACCACCTACCAAAACCAAAGCACACAGCTTCAGGATCTATCCAAAATATATTCACCCCGGTCACATTTGTAGTTCCTACAAAAGAGTTAGAAAACTACTTTATACAACGCACAATGGAAAAATTAAACACTTTTTTCACAGAAATAGGGAAAATGCTCTCTATCTCCTTCTCAAGTGTTTTTCTCACTCTCTCTCTCTCACACACACACACACACACACACTGCAGGGCAGACAGTCGGGGCACGGCTCATCTATGTGAAGCCAGCTGGCTGTGGCGTCCCTGAGAGCCGAGCACTTGTCCCCCGCTGAGTGCAATTGAGAAGCGCAGACCTGCCTTTACTCTACACACAGCCCAGAGCCAGGCCTGACAGACACTGTCAGTCTAAAACACCGCGACGCAGGGCCCATGGCCTTTATCTGCACTCAAACACGCAAACATACGTAGGGCACTTTTACCACCTCTCACCGTCATTATGTATGTATTAGTTACACATTAGTTTCCTTTCGAAAATGTACTGGTGTCAGTTCCCGTAAGAGAGGAGGCAGCTAAACGGAGTGCTAAATTTGACAAACAGCTAAAGGTACGCAGTCTTCACGCGAGTGTAAATGAGTGACACCACCAGACTTGTGCGTCCGAGAAAGCCACGTGTAATTGGTGATGATGGGAATGGACACAAGCCACATGAGACCGCTGACAAAGAACCAGCATCGCCACCAACAAAGGGCTGGCGGGAGAGATGACGGCTCTGAAAGGGGCAGGGCAGCTTCAAAGCCCGCCAGAGTCGTTCTTTTCTTCTTCACACACTCAGAGAGCCTCTAAAAAGTGATATTTCAGCATATCATTATCATTCAGCCTGGATGAATTCACAGTCGAAGATCAAAAGAACAGTTGCATGAGAGAGAGATAAAGATATATCGTAATTACCCCGGGTGGGCCGAGACTCGAATCTAAATGGGTCACGTCAGGCTATATGTGTGAACAACATTACATTAGAAGTATAGATTAGTTACCTTAAAGCTGCATGGTGAAAGCGTCCAATAATAGGGGGGTTTACCAAGGTAAAGCCTGTTGTATTCGGCTGGTCATGTGATCTCAACATGTCAGCCCCCACGAGATGACCCACTCTAAGCAGAATAAAAAAAGAACTTGTTTTAGACTGCTATGACTTTAGTATTCATCAAATGGTTTTTAACACTTCTTTTTTAAGTAACTACTAATCATTTATTTAAAATACTTTTAATCTGCACCTTCAACTTAACCCAACAATTTTGTCTTTCACCAACTCTTATATAGTGTAAACAGTACATTTCTGCTGTTTCTCAGTAAAATTTTACTGATAAATCAAATCTCTTAATTGAGTTTGATAATATTCACACTCAAATAAATCAGCTAATTTGTATTCAGCAACAAAACACAAGGAAAACTGAATGTTTGTGTTACAGTTTAGGGAGCAAAAGATTGGTAAACATGCCAAGTCAGACATGTTCCTGGATCAACATCTTTTGTTGCAACATTACTGTCCAAAACCTATCCCTAACCCTACCCATAATTTACCCCAAAAATCTGAGGGAAATGATAGGTGAATAATAAGGAGGCAGAAGCACCTATCCCCTACTGTAAGCCTAAACAGATAATTCCTGTAAATAAATCCCTCAGTTCTGATTGGTTGATTGGGATGTCGATCCTGGAACATGTTGTACTCAAATAACGTTAATCGAATGTTAGCTTCTAAAACATGTTGAAGCTGAAGTGATGCAGATAAGAAATTGAACTAGTGTACCTCTTTCATGTAAAAACTTAATATCTTTATTGCTGCATATTCATGAATACATTATCTGTGGAAGAGATGACACTGTACTGTATATTTTGTATTCAACTTGTGCGTTTATGGATTTACCAGGCAGTTCCTCCTTTAAGTGGATTTGATAGAATTTGGTTCCCTCTTGTGGTCAGATCAAGAATAAACAAGTTTTTATTTCTGTAAAAAAAAGAAAGAACTGCTTTATTTCACAGTATATTAAGCAGTAAGAAAATTTGTGTAGTCTTAATCTTCAATGTTGCATGCACTTTATTAAACTGGCTAAACGAACTGCTATCAATAACGTTCACAAAGGCTGCACCTGGTAGCCATGGCATTTGACATGGCATTTTCACATCCATTAATAATTACTGTCATCTGTGTCTTAGGTGCTGGACCCCTGTGTGGATGATTGAGACCATTTTCCTGATAACTGCATAAAATGTGAAGTAATACCGAAATACAAATGTAGAGGATTACAGGCCACATTTTATGCAGCATTTTATGAGCAAAGTCCCATTTTGTCATGTACGAATAACACAGCGAATTAAATAATAGACTTTCTTAATTGCATAGAGTGGTTTCTGCAAACCATCGTGTGAAATCCTGTTCCGATGAAAAGAAAGTAGTGCATCAATGCCTTTTTAAGAGAAAAATCAATTGCAAGCTCAAATTTGGTATAAACACAGCTTTCATTCAGTGACTGCCGTCATTCAGTTTTACTAGATGTTGCACTTAAAATGCATAATTCCCTCCGAATCAGTTTCACCCGAACCCTCCTCCCCTTTCTGAACAAACAGAAAAAGGTCAGACTCCTAAGAACTGACTTTCATGTGTGTCTCACGCTGTGTCATCACTTTCAGTATCCACAAAATGCTTTCTGTCACTTGCCAGTGCCATCACTGCCAACTACTGTATATTACACTGGAGTCCTTATTGAGCTTCACCTGAAATTTCCTGCATTCACTGGGGAAGTTTCCAATGATGTAAAATGACTGTTAAACTGTGTGAAATGCACTTTACAGTCAGACAAAACAACATGTTGTGTCCTGTAAATGCTTTAAACTGAATGGATGCATTTTTTTTTTACATTTCTTTATTTATATGCTTAATCTGATAATGCATGTGTACCTCAGTCTAGTCCAACACTGGTTTAATCAGACAACTGTCCTTGAATTGTGCCAATAAAAGGCAGAGGTGTAATGCCAATGCTGATTGCGCATTAAGTCATGTATAAAAGAACACTTACTGTAATAAAATTGCGCAAAATGAAGTAGTTTTTGTCAACAGGAAGTGTCTGAAATAAATGATCATATGTAATTTAGCTCATCTTATTTAATAGTTATTGTATATTTATTGTATATCCCGTGAAATCTACTGACCTACAGTATGCTATTATATGAAAAGCTGTCCACACGAGCAACTGGTGTTTTGACCTGTGTGAAATGTATAATAACTGCAAGCGACTGGTGACAATTAGTGACCTTTCGCCACCCTCGAAAACCATTTTCCACAATTACAGTGTTAAAACCAGCTGTAACTTACACTTCATGACTTAATGATGGTTGCTAAGCTCCTCTGTTTTAAAATGCTTTATATACGTGTACATTTTCAGTGTTACTGTGCTTTTTACTTGAACGCTGTGGCTTTGTGGCACATTGTTTGACACGGCAGCCAGACTTTTTTTTTTTCTGAACTAATGCCATGATTTTTGACTGAGTCTACCTATTTATTAGGACAATTAGAAAAGTGTTCCCGGAAACACGTTTGGAAACAACCATTATTTTTGTGATACTGCAGATGCCCCAAAGGCCACAGAAATTCTAACATGCTTATCTAAATATTAAATAAGATTATTAAAGTACTGGTCATTATTGTTTTATGAAAGCATTCATGCACTAGCATTTTTAACAAACTGATCCTGGTTGTGAAGTAGAATTAAAGTTTTAAATCTTTACTGATGCAAAGGTCTTAATATAATGTGTAGCAAGTTGCACAGCACTTGCTGTTATGTTCAAAGATTTTGTAAAAGCACATATAGTTCCAGGCTTCGTGCAAGATAAAGACCACAGGGATATCTTTAAGCGAACGTCTCTAGCACATTCCTTCACGTTCTCAGTATTGTAACATAAATGGCAGTGCTTTTTGTTGGGGTTTTTATGACTTTCATCAACAGAAAACCAAGTGATTGGGAAACTGCTGCTATATAGTGAACATGAGGATGAGGTATAGTGTGGTTATAAACCACAGATGTTATCAGCAGCCTGACTAGCTTGCTGGGTACTGCAAACTACCTGTGTTTTCATACTAAATCAGAGTTGCACAACCATGCATAATTTGTTGTTTTCAGTTGAACTTGATGCTTAAAGTGATTTCTTCTGTTCCGTCTAAAGCAGTCTCCAACGCATATGTTTCCCATGACTGGAATGTGTTGCATTTATCCTGATGGTTTTAAAAAAGGATGTTGTTAAGCCCTGCAAGGGTACCTCAACATGCTTGTTGGCATGTTAACTGGGTCAGCGCTGCAGAAATATAAGACTCGTGGTTTTACGTGAGCTGAAATAACCAGAAAAAGAAGTAGGCTATTATCGCAGGTGTTACAGAATGTTTATCTGACTGTTAGTAATAAAAAGAATTAGTGAATGCATTGAGACTTTTACAGTGAACATGACCACTGGAACATTTAATAACTGCTTAAATATTTTAGCTGGACTCTCTTGGAATGTGTTAATGGTAAAAAAGTATTTTTATAATGTAGGTTTAATATATATATATATATATATATATAAGGTATTATTTATAAGTGACAGGAATTAAGACTGAAGGGAACAAATAAAAAGAAATAGGCATTTTAAAACAAAGTTTTTTCACTCTTTTTCACTCTATGAGAGATTTACAGGATACCTTATCTAACCCAAATTGAGCTTAACCAATCAGGTTTAAGGGGGTGGGTTCCTTTGAAGTAATTCAGCAAAAACGCCGACTACCTCAGTCAAATCCCTATCCAGTTCAAAGAGAGACAGACTATCTGACCTGCTGTGAGTATCAGACAATTAGTGTGACTTACTGATGTGCAATTTTTTGGATCACAATTGATGCATATGCAAAACACTGTGCTGCAAAAGTTCCCACAACAATACATCTAAATATTCTAAATATATTTCATTTTATTGAAGGATTTGTGCTATGTTGTAGTAATTATTTCCTCCTAAACAGTCTTGTATTTGTAACAGTTTTGTATTTCCCCTAACAGTCGCAGGAACACAGCAAATCAAGCAGAAGATGACAATGAACGGCAGCTTCCCAAACCAGACTTGTGATGTTTTCATCTACAAGGAGTCTGCTCGGATCCTCTTTCCCATTTTCTATTGCCTGATTTTTGTCATCAGCGTGGCAGGTAACAGCCTGGTCCTCTGCATCACCTGTCAGAAAAAGCAGAAGATGAACTCCACCACGATATATATCATCAACCTGGCCATCTCTGATGCCCTCTTCACCTTGGCTCTTCCCGGCAGGATTACCTACTACATCCGAGGCTTTGACTGGCCTTTTGGAGATTTCTTGTGCCGGCTGACTGCCATGATCTTCTTCAGCAATACCTACGCTAGCATCGCCTTCATGACCTGCATCAGTGTAGATCGCTACTTGGCCATGCTGCACCGTCAAAAGTGTCAAAGACTGAGGAAAATCAAAGTCGTGCGATATATTTGCATTCTGGTATGGGTGATGGTGCTTCTTGAGACGTCCCCTCTGCTCTTAAAGAAAACCATGGAAACCAGGTCCAACCATCGAACGTGCATGGAGTTCTTTAATTTTGATAGCTATGGGATGGCATTCGTTCTTCTACTTGCTTGCATCATCGGGTTTTGTTTTCCATTGGGACTCATACTGTGTAGCTACAGTCGGGTCAGTTGCAAGCTCTCCAAGACAGCCAAGGAAAACCCGGTGACCAACAGGTCTGGAAGCAACAGCAGGGCCAAAAATATGATCCTGCTCATTCTGCTGAGTTTCGTGATGTGTTTCAGTCCCTACCACATCAACCTTATGCAGTTTGCAGTAAGAAGGCTATACGGCATGCCCACTTGCGAGGACTTAAAGACTTTGAAAATGTCAATGCAGGTAACCGTTGCCATGATGAACTTTAACACCTGCCTTGATCCTATTATTTACTTTTTTGCCATCAAAACATACAAGCAGAGAGTCATGAGCCTTTTTAAGAGCTACATTTCCATTTCAGCATCCTCCAGGAGCATGCAAGAGAACAGCAGCAGTAACACATGAGGGACAAAATTATGTGAAGAAAAATATGATGGTGCAAACTGCAGAGGAAATGTCTTCACACGTGTGAAATTGTGGTTGGATAGCTATAGAGTGCAGAGTTTCATATCTTCTATTTCTGTGCAAATGGCATACAATTTCTTGATGGTGTTAAAGTCTGTTGTTTTGTTTTATTTTTTACCACATTTTGTGTGAATTTAAGATATCCAACATTGTGGTCATGATGAGTTTGAACATGAATATGATATCAATTTGTCAAATTTAGAACAAATGTTCATTTTGTTTGTGTAATATCATTAATATGTTATTGGAGTTTCTTTTATATTTTTCTTTTTTTTTTGGTCATGTAGGCCTGTCACTGACGTCAAATTAAATTCTGAGATTTAATGTGAAAATTGAAAATTCTGTCTTTTACTTGCCTTCATGTTATTCCAAACCCATTAAAAAAATGTGTTCGTCTTCAGAACACAAATGAAGATATTTTAATCTAATTTATAGAGAAAGATTTATATAAAAAAAACCAAAAAAACAAACACACACACACACACACACGCACACGAAACATGCAATGTAAGTGTTTATTTGAATATAAATTATTGGTTTGTTTGATGAACAGCTTTAATTTTGTCTTTACCCAAATAAACATTAATATCTTCATTTGTGTTCCGGAAAAAAAAAAAAGTCTGATGGGAATGACATGAGGGCAGGTAAATAATCAGGACTTTCATTTTAGTGCGAACTAACTTTAAGAATAATTAATTATTTGGAAAAGTCCCACATAAAGGTCAAGACAATTCTAAGTATGAGTTATTGTGTAGGTGTGAGATTTCCATAAGCTGCTGTGTAAATACTATGTTTTGCTTTAAAGACGCTCACAATGTGTATGTAACATTTCGAGCAACTCCCTATAATGGCATTTTCCATTTGGGAATTTAAGCTTATTTAGCTGTCAATTTTGCTAAAGAACTTTTTCTGAATATCAAATAAAGAGTTAATTTACAAGTTGCTGTGTTTTATTTCGCTTTTTATCTCCAGCTACCTACGCAACAATAAAAAAGTGTGAAAAATGTTTTTGATGACCTAATTTGCCATTTAGTTATCAACCCCTGGGAATGCACAACAAGATTCTGAGCACCACAACAAGAAGTCATTTATCTATAACCAGAAATCACATCTCAGCTTTTCTTAGAATGTCATGCCATTGATTCACTCATGGTAGCTCTGACATATGAGACATATCAACTGAAATGGTGTTACTACGAAAACGGCGATGACTTCACCGTCACACTCTACTGTGTGGGCAGCGGGCACCAAAAAGCGCACGGCAGCACGTGTTTGATGGGAGAACGTGGGTGTTAAGAACACACATTGCAGTATTTTTTTTTTCCTGCTTAATTTCACCTGAGCTTCAGAACAGGATATCAACATAACCACAAGCACATGAAGTGTCTTTTTTAGCCACTACAGGTGGTTTGCTAGACTTTGTTGTGTATTCCATGAAGCTACGTGTCTATAAAAAAAAGCGGAGAATGTGGCAAGCATACAGCAGCCTACAAAACACAAGGATGTAGGTGGCAGATAAAGTGGGTGGTAAATTTGTCTTTGTAGAGAATATGTACTCAATTTAATTTCAATTTAACAACGATTACAAATGCATAGTATCAGTACAGTAGATAAAACATTAAATGGGGCAATAATATGACATTTCTCAATCTTACCACATACCAACATGCTCTATTTTCCCAAAATAGGTGCTACAAGACATTCACAGTGACAAGTCATATGAAAACAGTTTTTGTACCTCATTAAGTTAACTGGATCTATTAAAAAAATCTAAAGGACAGAATTACAAAAAAAAAGATTGTATGGATCATATGCTTTTTTTGTGTTTATTTATTCATCGCACTAATAAAGTAACATAATTTTACATTAATATTTTCCACCCTATTTCTTTCTGACCCCTAGTTCAACCCAATATATCTTGGGTTGAACTAGGAGTCAGAAAGAAATATAT
>JAUMHE010000056.1:12423878-12441111 GCA_032359235.1 Enteromius mattozi | reverse complement strand
TTTTTTTTTAATAATAAATAAGTCATTTGTAGAATATAAATGATTATTGATTATTTTACAGTATTCTGTAAAGCTTATCAAAGTAAGCAAGGGGTGAAACTTGGAAGCTGCATTTTTTTTTAGAATATCATGTTCATAACTATTAACAAAATATAATAACACACAGTTTATAATCCATATCACAGTGCTTCAACTGATCGTTGGTTGTATCAGTGTGCAATCTGTTACAGGTTGCATTCTCAGTATCATCAGTTGGTAGAGCACAAAGTGCTAACATGGGCAGTTGTTATTGAAGAAGAAATAATGGTCATTGAAGCAGGGCTCTATAAAGTAGATTACAGAGGTAGACAGGATATTTACAGATACTGCAGAGGTCAAGAGATTGTCTGAGTCTGTGTGGAGAGATGTGTGTTGGTTGGCTGTGCAGGGGGAGGGGGTTCGCAGAGGAAAAACACACAAGAACTCTGGTTGGTTTCATTTCCTGGGAAGAAAGGAAAAGTTAAAAGGTGGCCCCCGAACAAATGAAACTCAATTTCACGGCACATTATCCTTCCCTGTTCTCTTCTCCTGGCTTTCATTTTCATTAAGACCACAGACAAGCATAAATTAATAATTACTGCCCGAATGTCTAAATGCAGGCCGCTCTCCTGTAGCCTTTCATTTTCCACTGTGGCCTTGCATGTTCATGCTTGCAAAATGTTAATTTAGATAATGTGGCCTGCCCCTTGTCAGATAATTCTGTTTGGTGGTTCCACTAATACATAATGGTCTTTCTGATTAGATGACATTAAGTCTATCTTGTGTTCAATCAAGCCTGTGCGATTTCCTTCCTCGCTGACTCAAAGATGAGCAGATGAAGAACAGAGTCACATGGCCAGTGAGTCTTTGATACCTTTGTACTTTAGAAACTGTGCTGAATGTCAAATCAGGGTGAGTAATTATGTCTGACCGACCAAAAAAATTACGTTTTAGTATGCCTCTAAAATAGGCATTATGCTGTATCCCAGACATGTGAGGGAAATAAATAACTGCAATAAAAAAAAAAAGTAAACTTATAACTGGTATTCAGATGAAATTGTGTTAAAACTATTAGCACCATCTTTTTTTTTTAATTGGATGAAATAATTGTTCTAATGTTTTACGCTATAGTTGGTGTACTAATTTGCTAGTTAGTATATTAATTTGGTCATTAATGCAACTTGCACATCAGGATTCATCTGTGCTTGAAGACTCAAGGGCCTGGAGGTCATTGATATTATAAACCCTCAAAGATGGTGGTGTTCCAAAAAGATGACAGACAAATATTGCAAACTTGCTGTTGGTTAAGCAAAACAGACCTATCGATGATCTGTATTATACCTAAAAGGTTAGCTACACAAATGCAAGCTATTTCAGCTGACAGGTTAAGAAATCGCACTGAACCAGGTTTCATTTACAGTTGTCTGCACTACACGGATCAACTAATATATCATCTTGGGTATGGTGGTATTAGCGATGAAACGATTGTGTGAAATAATCACCTGGAGGATGTCTTAAATATGCACACTCGACACAAGAAAAGCACACACTCCAAAGTGATGACATTGACACGGTCCATATTTGGAATGAGCAACGCTCATTATAAATGTGCTCGACACGGGACGCGATTACAGCACTGTGGATATTTTGGTCTTTGTGCCTCAAAGTCATGTTCTAACTGAAATGAATTTATTACAATATGTGCAGTGATATGAAACATCTAGCTGGAGGGGTGAATCTCGCTTAAATAGCTGGGGCAGAACAAGACATCAAACAGCTCATAACTACTGTATATTTCTGTCTGAGAGAGAAAATACATCATATTCTCAGCCAAAGAGAGTCTTGATCCACCGCTGGGGCTACAATACTGATAGTATGTCTACTAAAATACACTAAAGAAAGCAGGCAGACATGAAAAAAGTCAACAATTTGATAGACAGCGCATTTGTGGTTTCTTAGCCGCCTCAAACCCTTACAGTTCAGATTTCACAGATGAGCGACGGAAACCTTTTATGCTCGTGAAAGGGCCGAACTTGAATTACAGTCACCATTGATTGCCACTTTATATGTAGTTTTTCCAAGGTTGATAGAAACTTTAACCTCATTTTCAATAAAGAAGAAAAACATGAAACGTTCCAGACCTTGAATTTTTACAATGCTGTGTTGAATTATGCAGCGATCAGTCAATTATTCATCTCGAAGCCTCTCTGTTACAGCCACGCTTTCAAAAGCATGCAAAACGGACCTGTGCATGGCCGTGCTGTGTCAACACATTTCCATCAGAATTGCTTACGACAGGAAATTGTCATTCAGTGTCAATTCTACCTAAGCTTTTATAAATTTGAAATAACACTAATATCAATTAGCTGCATTGCTTCGAAGACAGTTTTCTGAGCCAAACAGTTAGGTGCTCTCATGGGTCATTTCTGTTATGCATTACCTTTTGAGCTCTGCAACTTGTAGACTTTTTGTTTGTGCTGTATAAAAAAAGTCTTTCCATAATAATCTATGAAACTTTTTTCAGACACTTTTTAATTATGACTTGATTAGTTTTGACAAAAATAAACAGGATAATTAACAATGGAAATAAGGGGCCATTGCTCTGTAGGGGATTGAAAGCGAGTTCATGTGAGGGTGTCAGTTTGAAGGTCAAGTCAGATCACTTTTATTTCTTTAATGCTTTATACAACAAAGTTTGGTTGAAAGCAGCTTCACAGTAATAAACAGGAAAATAGCAGAACCAATTATGGAAACTCAGTTATGGAAAAAATTTAGATTCTGCTGTAAAGCAGCCCTAGAAAGACAATTGTTTCTTTATTTAGCTAAGGTCAGTTCATTGTGGGTTCAAAAACAGTGTAAAAAGTTCATTCATTTTTAACTTATATAGTGATAATATATTGACTTTCTGATCATAATGGAATGTTTTAAAGTGAGACAAGCTAACAATGCAAAATTAGGAGAAATTATCAAATCCATCATTAATACTTACAAATGTTTGTGTTCTCCATCTCACTTCCTGAAGGATGATGTCAAGAAACTTGTTTTTTTTGTTTTGTTTTTTTTAAACCAGAATGTGAAAGAGGGCAATTTTATAAAATGATTACCAATTAAAACAATATTACCAAGACCATTTTCATTAGATGAAGTACAAATTAATTTTATTTGTTTTTTAATTAAGAGGACTTTATCTTAGAAGCAGCCTGGGCCATTAAAAAAAAGAAAAAGAAAAAGAAAAAAGTAAAACTCACATCCATGTTAACTTAAAAAATAACACATAAAAAATACCTAAAATGATTTACATCTTTACAAACTGTGATTTTATTTATCTACTTCTGTATATGATGGAAACATAAAAATGAACTGTGTAACATAAGGTGGCTCAATCCTAACAGATTATCAATAAGTAATTAACTTAAATGAAGAGATGTAAGTTTCCTCTTGTTTCCTTCTTTCTGCAAACACATTTTGAATATGTGGCTTTTCCCTGGAATACAGTGCTCATTCGGCTGGAATGAATGAAAGGTATTATTTCTCAGTCATGTGTTGTGTAGAGCCGTGTGCTCACTGTACTAAGCATGAGTGGTTTTATTCTGCTAGATATTGTCATTGCTCAGTAACACATGTTTTACAACTCAACCATGAACAATTTTGATTGCCCTTCAGATTAAAATATAAGCACGCCGCTTATGTAATATCATACGTGACGTTTACTTTGCGGTTGAAAATTTGCAGTCTCTTTATTACAATACACGGGAAGGATTCATCTGGATGAACCATGGTAAAATTCTATAGATTCAAGACTTTAAATGCATTAAACATTGACATGTGATGATAAAGTCAACACCCATAAACTCTCTCAAGTTGTTTATAATGATCATTTTGCAAAAGAGCTTAGTCTAATAGTCATTGACTCACAAATATTTTATTACCATATATGACACCATAGAATAAAAAACAGACACACTCGTGCAGCTCCACACAGATACACTTCAGTGTGCATAGACACGCGCGCGCGCACACACACACACACACACACACACTCTCTCTCTTACATACTGTGTCATTACAGGAGACATGATCAGAAAAGAGGGAAAAGCACTTTAAAACAAGACATCCTTTCAATATTTATACGTTTCCTTTACTGCCATAGAAAGAAATAAGGAACAATATGTCCATAAATCTTGCTACAGTGTTTACATCACATATAAAGAAACTTAAAGGCAAGTCCTCATTGATGAGGTAAAAAGATACTTTAACATGTAGTTTAACACAATAAACATTTGAATTGTTACAGACTGAGGACAAATGTGTGACAAAATAATGTCTATGATTATAGTATAAATAGCTGCCCCGTAACATTAGATACGTCCATCTAATAAAGGATCCTTTCAACACATATTTTTTCTTGATTATCCAGTAAGTGCCTCATCACCATCATCATCATCTGCTTGGTACAATAAAAGCCTGTAATCTATTATTTAATATATTCAATATTACCATTAATTAGCACAGTGTAATTTAACTCATCTGGCTGAATTGTTTCACTCTTTATTTAAATGTGACAGTTTGGTATTGCCATGATTTCTTGATTTTTGTCTTTATATAAAGTATGTGAAAAACTGGTGTGGATGTCATCTTTGCAGACAATTGTTAAAAAATCTGTCAAATAGTTGAATCATCTATTTTAATAAAAACAAAAATAATAAATTGATTTGTTGTCAACAATGTGTTGCCAACAATCTATTAAAATATATAACTTATTCTTATTATCACAATTCAGCAATTTGATATTTAAAGAAAAAAAAATCTAAATACAATATGCATTTTTTTTCCAAACATCATCCACATGGGGAAGTAATTTTCCAGTTATCTTCTCTTTTTATCTCAGACTAGCAAATGGTCTAATACTATTTTGTCTGCAACTTTCCAGTGGGAACCTGTTGCATGTTAGTCAGACTATTGACCAGTATAATAAATAATTGAAATTATACATTGAATACTTATTATTTAAAGTGGCCTATCACTGAACGTAATACACCGAATTGAGCGTAATGATGGTCGGTAACATTTAGTGATCTGTACAACTTTTCCATAAACTTGAGATTCAATCAATACAAGATTCAGATTCATGATACCGCAAATTGAAAATGTAGCTGCTGAAAAGACAGTAGTGTTTGTCAACTTTTACTGGGTGTGAGTGAATAAACCCTAAGTACATTTGTTCAGCACAGTTAAGTATTTATTGAATAACATGAATTCAGGACAACACATTTACATGCCTGCATGCTTCCTCACCATAGTGGCAGCGAATTGAAAGAATGATGGCTCAGAAACAAAACAAATCTATAAATTCAATATAAACGTTGGTATTGTTCTCCTAATAGATCTACTGCATACACAATACCAACTTTTAACATTATATACAAATACCAAAGTGAGTGAGTTAACCTATCTTCTGTTCTTGTATATACAATAATGATAGAAATGAAACTTGATTGTTTTTTTTTCTTCTAGTTTAGAAAACATTAAAAGCAAATATTAGTATTTTCTGTTGATCAACATATATTCAAATTCACATTTTCAGAGGTTCTTTTCCAAGTTTGGATCTTTAACATCTTGGCAAATAGTTACGACATTAAGGATTTCTGTTTTTTTTCTTCTTTTTTTTAATACAAAAACAAAACCTCTGAATCAGATTGAATTTTCGAAGCTTTCTCGCTGGTTTAAATACAGTATAAAAAATCTTCAGTGCTGTGAATTTGTTGTAAATATTATCACCAAGTGTACCGAACGGTACATTTTACTGTGCTCAAATTGTCGCCTTCACCAACTTATCATATCCAATCCCACATCTGGCATAATATAACGTTTTTATCAGTGAGAATAAGAGTCCTAATACTACATTCGGACACATTCCGTCTTCCACATAGGGCCAAGCATAAACCCTTGATGCACCTCTATGAGCGATTGACCTGTTTCTGTAACTAAATTACCCTGCGAGAGGACTCTGGAGAATCTTCATAAGATACATGCCGCCAGTCTTCAATGCCATGTTGTTAGTACATCACTGTGGTTTTCAGAAAAAGTCTTCCATCTGCTAACGATAAAACAAAAGAGAGAGAACAATAATAAATACACTGCAGTAAACCCTGGATCAATGTATGCCACATTTTAAGAATATAACATTGCACTCATGATGTGAAGCACTTCACAAATGACACTTTCTGTGCATAAATGGCATTAAGTGAAAAAAAAAAAAGCAGCCGTTACTGTGCAATGCCTTCTCTGACACGTACAATCTAATGAGCTTTGTCCATTTCCAGGGAACCTTCATTGGCAAGTGCATGCCTGAATGAGCGGCAGCTCTCTTTGCTTCTTCTGGTAAAAGCATCTGTTAGGCATGGCTCAGGAGTTTGTTTGACGTTTATTACTAGAACATTTCCTCTGTGTCCGGGAATGCTGCATCACTGCATTTAAGCAGTGTTTCCTCTCTTAGGCAGTGCAACTAAATAAATTCAATTCTGATGAGCAAAAGTGGTGACTGATCGAGGATACTCTGTGTTAAAATTGCCTTAAACAAGATTTACACTTTGACTTTTTTTAGGATTGATCAGCGATACCACAGATATCAAATCATTTAGATTGAAAAGCCTTTTTTCTTCTACGGTTAGTCATACATATCTAAATATGGGCAATGTGATTTTATTTAACTCTGAAATATATACATATTGATTCATGCGAATCTAGTAATCTAATGGACATTGATTAATTGCGGGCTGTGCATGGAGCTGCAATACGCTTTCTTGTTTTTCTCTAATGTTATTTGTCACTCAGTGGCCTCTTATATAAAAGGGGTTAATATTGTGACTATCCCAAAAATATGAAATAGGATATAATGTATGGCTCTAGGCTCACAGGGCAGCTAAAAAAAAAAATCATCCACGCACAGCATCAACCTCTTTATATAAATGATATGTATAAATTTATTCAGATCACGATAAATGCATGTGATATTGAGGGACTTCATTTGTCAGAACGCAGCTTATTTAGTGCTGGAGACATTTAGTATTGTTGATACGGTATTTTGATATCAAATAACAATTAAGCAAATCAAAATCAAACCTAGATTACATATCCTAAACGATGAAGAAAATATACAATTAAACTATTAAAATGCCACATGTTATTTCTACAAAACCTGAGAACAACGACAACAAAAACAAGCAGAGAGCTAATCTTAAATGTACAAATTAGCATATTAATTCTGGGTCAAATGAAGTGTAGCTAAACTAGCTTGTGCAAACAGTGCCAGGAATGCTTCTTGAGTGGGACAAATCGAATGACTGCCATGTTGTTTTATGAAAGAACCTCCCTCATTAAAATATGTTAAAACTTTGGCATTTTTATATTCAAATCAAGATGAAAAGTTCATTAAAGAGGATAAATATTTCATTAGATGCTAAATAAAACAAAGGAATTTTTGGCTTCTCTCAGCATAAAATTCCTTTGAAAGATTAATTAATACATGTAAATTATGCAAATTATGCCCATGCAAATATTTTATGAAGACAATTAAGGGAACCATTAATTACTGCCTTTTTTGCTTCAGTGACATTCATTCATTTAATTTTAATTTCACTTTAACTGTTTTGATGTTTAATCTTGCAACAAAGAACTTTATCTCCCCTCACAGGGTCGTGTAAACTTGCAGAAAACATCGAGAGGCGAGCACTGAGCATCGGGAAGAGATACCGGGGAGATATTATGTTCGGTATCACAAGGAATTAGTGGCGAGATGTGCTCCCAGAAGCACGGAGCCAGGAAAAACAGTCAAGCTTATTCTTGGAATGGATTCAAAACACTGGAAAAGCAATTAATAAACACAGACTGTGTTAATATAGCAGAATTACAGAGTGTGACAAAAGACAAATAGAAATAATTAGTTCTCTGAAATTATGCTCTCATTATTTTTTTTTCCCCCAACAGTCAAGTGCTGAAATTATAGCGCGTCTCTTTGGTTTTTTTGTATACGGATTGGAATTGAAATTTTCCCTCACATGCAAGTGTAATTTATCAGCATCCTTTTTTATGTTTTTGCCATTTGAAAGTAATTATGCCACACTGGTTGTAGGCCACAACATCCATGACATGAACACGCACACACACAAAAAATAGCACAAGCTGTTTTCATACACACACATTTCCTGTGGCCAGTTTTTAAGTCTACTCTTCAAGGGCATTGACTGAAAAACCTATTAAATTATTGCATGTTGTTAAGCAATAACTACAGTTTTGTCAGTAAAAGTATACATAAAGAGAACTATTTTCTTCTTGCTCAAATGACCTCAGTGCTTAAAAAAACTACTGACAAAAGCAATTTGAGTAAAGAACAATCTTCTCCAAGCTTATGCTAACTTTCTGAATCTAGCAATTAATGATGGAATTATTAATCTTTAGACATAAGAACTATCATAATGCTAATGACATTATATGCTCTGAAAAAATCATTTCCTGCTCATCAAGTCAATGTCATTTGATTTATTCGGGTAAAACCATACTCCTTGTACTGGATCTCCATTTATTTTTACTAAAAACTTTCTTCACACACACACACACAAAAAATTAACTAGGCTAATCAAACTGGGTTACGGGGCTTTTACTTGCGATGGGGTATTAAAATGCCATTTCCCACATTTCATAGCAATTTCCACACACTATTTTCAAAGGGAAAATGAGACCACTCAAGACGACGTTTTTTGTATCACATGTGCTGCTGGGTGCAATTAAAATAGACATCAGAGCGGCGAGTGACTTAACACTTAAGGTGTAGTTAAAACAGTGTGACTGAAACATTTGCAAATGGGCAAGTGGTTTTCTGTGAAACAATACCAGACTAAACCAGGTCCATAAATACCCATACACCCATAAAGTGCATGTGTATTTATTTGAGTGGGTGTGTTGTGCTCTTGCGAGGTAACTCCACTGTGGGTCATCTTCAGATAATGAAACTTCTTATTATGCTCATTAAATTGCATTGGTCTCTGAGGTACACAACATAGGCAGGGTCTTACTGTCAAGGGGGTCTATCTTTAAAATGATTTTGTGTCTTATATCAAAATAATCCTATTTTTGAACTTCACCTTTAAACTGAACACCAGCAGTATGTATATATATGGGTAGATGTTGATGTATCGATGTGTCATATGGTATGACAGAAAAATGTAAAAATAAAAAAATAAAAACCTCTAAGATAAACCACTCTCATGCTATTTGTAACTCTAAGAATGAATGTACATTTTTCTCATGTTATTTGTTTGTTAATTATTATTATTATTTTCTTTTTTTTGTACATTTTTGCTATGTCACACCATAGGAGTCATTTGTCAACTACAAGGAAAACATTCTGAAGAACATTTACACTTTTTTGTCTATACAATTAAAGTTGCAACCAAAAAGCAGCATAAAATAAAATATATTTTTCAAAATATTTTCTTTTGTGTACAAGAAAGAGAGTCATACAAGTCTGGAATAACATGGGGGTGAATAAACGATGACAAAATATTCCTTTTTGGTCAAACTATCCCTTTAATCATATTTTAATACACCCCTGCTGGTAAAAACTACAAAACAAAAGTACAATTTTAATTGACTCAGTGGGCTTGTTTAATGTTTAATCTCCTCCTTGTTTCTCCTTTTAATATCCCAACAAATTCCTTCACACACTCACATAGAATCAACTTTCCAACTCAGCAGACCGTGCCATTGTCATAACGCACATTTGCATGATTTTCTCTGTCTAGAAATGTTCTCCTGACAGATCCCACTGATCTTGACCTTCCTCTTGAACTGTAGGATCTGCAACCCAGATGGCAGGCTGCATGCATGAACAGCAGGCCGAGTTAAAGCAAGGCTCATATACTGGAGCTGAGCTGAGATTTATAGTCTCCTCAAAAACACGTACCTTGTATTGTCCTCTCAGCATCTGTTCTGCCACTGCTGCGGTCAGTCTCTATCTCCTGGGTCAACGAGTCTGGCAAAATGAAAAGATAATGACGATTAAACATCCATGACATCTGTGCTTAATTAGGAAAGTTTTTCTAGCCTCGTCTTTTGTGATGGGTGGAGGGTGGATGTGCTGGGATCACTCGGGTTAGGGCGATGTTTCGACCAGTGGATGAGTGGTGTTACGAATACTGAACAGAGCATTTCTTCACATGTAGGCCTGACATTATGGATCTTGCTAAGCTTACTACAGATGTAAATAATGTAGCTAAAGCTAGTTTTATTCAACATCTTAAACAGCTTAGGGTGTATTTAAAATGTGCTCAATCCAGTGCTATTTATTTACCATTATATAATTTATTATTGTCATTTTGAATTAAATTTTATATTTTCATTTTATTTTCATTTAAGTTTTAATAATTTTGCTGTGCACTTTTGTCTCTCTCCCTTTTTTATTATTTATTAATCCTATTGAGCTTTATTATCTTCTTAGATTTAGTATAGTTTAATTCAGTTAGATGGCAGGGCAACATCTCTAATTTTCTAAACATAAACTTTCAAATTTCATCTAGTATTTATATTTCAGCATTATTTCTATCATCATTATTCTAATAGATTTAATTAACAATAACATCAGTGGTCCAATATGTCCAATACACACATACAAGCAAGATTTTGGGTCTTTTTGGTCTGAAGGAAAAAAAAAAAAAAAAAAAAAAAAATATATATATATATATATATATATATATACAGTATATTTTATGAAAGACATGGTTTTAAACTACAGTTTATCATGATCTCACTTCATCATTATACAAGGTTCTCAAAAATTATTTGAGCATATTATAAACCTCTATGAAATACTTGATTCTGATTGGTCAATACTGGCTATTAGTTTTTTTTCCAAACACACCTGCTACAGAATTTGTTTCTACAAAATGTCTCTTGTATCATTTCATGGTCTCTTTTCTCTTTAGATTTTTATTAACTTATTTCATGGTCATTACATGTATATTAATTGGTGCAGTCACCTCATAATTATCACAAATTAAACCTCAACATGAAGATTTTTTTTTTTTTCTGTTAAGTTATCTCCAACATACTGAAGCAGATTATTCTCAGAAAGGAACAACACAACAACAAAAAAATATATTGATATTTTACGTGAAGTGATTTTCATCAATAGTGTACATTTTCATTTCCAACACATCTCATAAGTCTTAACAATAGAGCAGAAAAACTCATTTCTACGTAACTTTAATAAATTTAAGCATGTTAATGTTCTGGCAAGGTGTCTCACCATTGAGTGATCTGAGACTTTCTGTGGGTGATGTCTGTTTCAGGGACTGTTCCGCCTGCTCTCGTCGTTTTGACTCATATTCCAGTGCCTCCTGCAATTTCCTCTTCGCTTTCTTCTCCTTCTTCAATCGCTTCTGAATGATCGCTGGATTCAAAGAACAGAAAGGCAGCAGTCAAGGACTCCAGTCATATGCAGCGGTATATCTGATATAAGGACTAAAGGAAGCGGAGTTGAATTTTCAAACTCTGTCAGTGAGGAAATATTCATAGAAAAGTTGCAGCCGAAAAAAATTTCCCGTTCAATGAGAAATTGACTGTGTCATTAGTGAAATAATTGAGCCAGCGATAACCTGGATTAACCTAGGTTAAAATGGCAATGAGACGAGGTTAAGGGAAACTTTCAGTAAAGAAAGAGAGGAGAGAGGCACGCTGAATATTAAACAGAAGAAAGCTGGAGGGCTATAGGCACATTTATAAGGATCCTTCTGTGAAACTGGCTTAATAAGCTCAATTTGATTCATTATGTAGGATAAATACATAGAACATGAGACCATTAAGTCACACTTAGCAACACTTTTGTGCAGAAAAATCTAAATCATTTATTGATGTCAAAATGTAGATTCATAATTATATTTTCATGCAATAATAGAGTACAAAAGAGTATGTAACTAGAGGCCATCTGTAATGCACATATCACTTTTAATCTCAAAGAGAGTTGAAAATTATTAGCTAAACTATTATCAATCTGTAGTCCAATCATGGCTTTCCCTTGAGAAATATCGTGGCTCATTTAGAAACATTTACCATATAAATTACTTATTCACATTTCCATGACTTTAACCACACTCACTTGAATGAGGACTTTGTACAGTATATCATTCTAATGCACTCTGTACATTTAGACGTTGTCTATGTATGTAGTTACGGTAATATACTGTATTCCCACAAGCACATCTGTACACATAATCAATATGTGCTCATGTATTGATCGTAATGTGAATATGCTTCATCTCGCTCGATTTATGACCTTGTCTCTATCACTTTGGCTGTATGTTTTTTTTTGTGTGCGTGTGTGTGTGCTTGCAATTAACAACTGAGCTTGTAACATGGCTTTTCAGGTCATTTTAATGCAATTTTGCACTAATTGTAAAATGATGTAATGAAGGTCATTTGTAAAGGAGATTTTTGCATTTTTCTTAAGAAAGGCCCAAGATGAAAAAGTAAAAGTTCAGCATTAAGTCTCTACGAAAATTATTCCCTAGAATATTCAGCAGCCATTACTTCAGTGTCACATGATCCTTCAGAAATCATTGTAATGTGATGATTTGGCACTCAAGTAGCATTTCTTAATATGATTACAGTTGTTAACCATGCTACATTTTATTTTTCAGGAAGTTCAAAAGAACAGGATTTATTTGATCGTGATCTTTTTCATGTAACAAGCTAAGCACAAATATATTAAATATTAAATATAAAAATAATTATATAAAAATAATAAAAATAAGAGACTAAAAAAGCTTACGCAATACATTCAGATTTTATAATAACATTCATATGTTATTCTAGGCCTAATTATGGTGCTTATTTTCTCAACATTTCTTATAAATATTCTTCCAATACACCTTCAATATGCCTAGCAATGCCATTGTGATCATTTCCAAACATCTTGCAATCTGCCTGCAATTATTATACAACCACACAAAATGACTTTTACACAGGTAAGCAACACTGCCATTTTACTAAGAAAATGTTAAATCTAGATAATACATTTTATCACATAAAATACTGATGAATTAGTTTTTATAGGTAATATAATCTGACTACCTAATTAGTTAGACTAAAAATGTATGTTAATGAGCTGATTAAAATTAAGTAATTCACATAAAAGGATGACACATAGTATATTTTTATATGACTAGAAAAAAATATGTCCTCATAATTACGATTCACAGGGGCAAATATAGCCCCTTAATGCAAAAGGTAATTTCTGAAATCGGTGTGTACAGTCAAATGCTTTGCACTTTTTTCACGAAATGCCTCTAGAGCCAGGAATCTGACTATAGGACATACAATAAATTGTGTGTACTTTTTAAATAATACACACCTCTATTCTTCTGCTCGACAGCCAGTTGTTTCTCCAGGGTTTCTCTGAGCTCTCGCTCTCTAAACAGCTCCATCTTCAGCTCCGTCTTCTCCAGCTGCACTTGTTTCTCCTGAGCGCGGGCGTTATCAATTGCTACCTTCAGCAAACCCTACAGCAGAAGACAAACTCACCTTATACACAGTCCACACACACCTCCTCATGAGTCAATAAACTGTATGAATGGTTTACTTTATGCTAGAGCAGTAGCACTTAAACTTATGAAAGTATTTTGAAGAAAACAATATGTCAATAGTTCATACAATCAAAAGCAAAGTAACTCTTGTTGTGTGGAGGCCATGCATTTTTCAAAATATCATGGAAAATCAGGTTTGGAATGATAAGAGTGTGAGCAAATGATAACAGGATTTAAATTTTGGACGAACCGTCCTTTCAATTTTGAGGACTATGTGAATTCTTTATTATGAGAGCCTTAATGAACCAATAACTTTGGTTTGTCAGTTTGTGAAGCCACAGGTTGTCTAGGAACGAGCAAAGCTTGAGCTAAACAGCTGCTTGTCTCAAACCAACACTTAAAGCAGCATTTGCCACGCAAACTGCGTGGTGACCATTTCAAAACAATTATTCCCTGTACGCATGCAATTAAGCCAAATGCAATGGGCTATATCATACTAATTGTTCCTTCTTATGACCCCAATTTAGACTAAGTTGCTTTATCTCAATTTTCTGCTTGGGTTCGTTTTGTTGATTTGTGTGTGAATGTTCAATCAAAACATTACCCTGAAATCATGATTAAAGATGACTGACTGAACTGAGTCCTGCTAATTAACAATGGGGCCGAAAGCAGCGCGATAGATCTGATGGCCATATCACAAGAGCAATGAGCAAACCTCTCACTCCCCATACTGTACCCACATCATTAGTTTCAGAGGCGGTGTTAATCAACTACATTCATCTTTCTGACTGGGTCTTACTTGCATGACAACCACAGTGGTGATCAAGGAAGTCGTGCTGAATATACCACGCTATGCATTTGTTTTGATGGGAAAAACATCACAGCTGGAGGAGAAAAGTACTATATTAACTTTTTTGCCACACCTGGCACAGGCAACTGCACCCTGTGCATAAAGACTCTTCCTTTTACTATTAAAAAGAAGCATTTTTATATATGTTATCACAATTTAAAATAACTTTTAGATTTCAAAAAGCTTTTAAGCAGCCGCTACTCTAGTCTTCAGTGTCACATAATCCTTCAGAAATCATTCTAATACGGCAGTATATAAACTATACTCTTTCTGCTCAAGCTTATAAAAATTCAGAATTGCTGCACTGTTAATATTGATGACTCACTTATGAAAAATTACTTGTTTTTCTTCTTTTACAAGTTGCTGTGGATGAAAGTGTTTGCTAAATGAGCATAAATATATCTTACTGTATGAATGTTTGACTTAAACCCCGAGAATGATGGTAATATCAAAGCACAACATCCTTCTCTCATGATATTTTCCAAACTGTAGCTTAAGATTGCTATAATTTGTGATAAACAACTTGATGTGCCATCTCCTTCTATTATGTGTAATCTTGAGCATCACTGGTGTTTATTGTGTTATGACACATGACATGATAAGATCATGACATATGTCAGCTGGCCAGTCCACGGTGGGCTAAAATAAAATGTTACTATGGCAACCAGCTGATGGTTTGCTAAAATTCAAGAGGAAACCTGATGATGATCTTTTATTGGAAACACCATATAATTGAATTCCAACTGATTTTACACGTGTAATTCATGAAATTCATAAAAACAAGAAAGTCCAAATTGATTTAGCTTTTGTTTAAGATGTTTGTTTAGCAATTTGGTTTATTTGGGCATTCATTTTGGATGTTGCTTGATAATTTCTTTGGATGTTTATTCTCAGTCGGTTAAAATAGTCATCACTTAATAAAATTTTCTAATGTATGCTCGAAAAAAAAAAACCCCGGATAAAACTCATGGCATAATTCACAAGCTACTAAAGATCTTCTGACAGAGAGGTCGCTTACCTGTATGTTAGTCAGAAGGGTCTCTATAGATGACAGGCCATCAGGGAAGAGGAAGGGTGAGGGGAATCCTGGAGGTAAAGTCTGACCCGCCAACGAAAGCCTCTCATAACTGTCTCTTGCTGTTGGCGTGCACATAGGGGTTTCTTCTGGTGGCAAACAGAGAAACATACGCATTCAGCACAACAGATGACACACTCCATGTAGTACTCTGCTGTAAAATAAATCATTATTTTCCCGAATTGGTGTTTATACACCCAGATTGTTTGTGAGAGTAAAATTAACATCTATACAAGCATGCCCAATCAAGCACATATGATTGATAGCCCATTCTGTCAGTGTCACACGGCACTCTATTATTGATGCTTCTGTATTTATAGCTGCTATGAATGCTTGAGTGATTTTACATGCAGATAGAAAGATAGATTCTTAAAAAAAAAAGAAAAAGAGTAGGCATTTGCATTTTTGGAAAGTATATGTTCTTGGTAGCACTGAAGACATGGATATGTTGGGAGACAAAGCCTACCCTTTCCATATGGCATAAAAACTCTCTGATAGGAAAAGACCGCACTCAAGCAGATGCATATGGCAAGCTGAGATTATCAAGGGCCCTGGCTTCTCAACAAAGGCCATATGGCACAAGGTGGTGAACCCTCATTGACCATGTTTCAACACTACTGCCGCCCCCTCAGCAGACTGGCAATGCCATTTTGGGCAAATGAATTAAATCCCTCAAAGGAATCGGTGCATAAAAAATCAATATGATTGGATGAGATTCAAGAGGCACCTGGTAGAACAAAACAGAGGAGTAAAATAAATATCATTTATTCTCTCTCAGTTGATGGTTGACACATAAATGTGCAGGTGTAAAATGTCACAGGTGGGGCTGCAGTTAAAACCCTCTGGAAATAAAAGAAAAAAGATTTTATGTCTGCCAGACAAATAAAACAGGGGCTGGCACATTAAAGAGTATATATTTTATTACCTAGTCCACAGGGACTTCCTGCTGAATGTCATAAGGAGAGAAAAGTGGGATGAGCACTGTAAAGTGTGCAGCATGTCTTTACAAACAGCTTTCTAAGATTAATCACCACGTCAACTTGTTAAACATTATGCGGGTAAGTGAAAGTAATCGAAAAGTACCTTGTGTTAAAAAATAAATAAATAAAAATCTTCTTTATAGAGTAGTAAACAGTTACGTTACAATCAACATGTATTGCATTTTCATTTATGCATTTGGCAGACACTTTATTCCAAAACTATTCATATTACATTTTAAATGGTTTGCATTTTCTAGTTTTCGACCATGAGCTGGTACACATGCACTGCAATAAAAACATATATTTAAAAAATTGTATTTAATAATTACCTGAATTTGAATTGCATTTCATAAACTACAGTCTAACTGAGCATAATCATTCCATATGAATTGCTATTATGTCTGTTGCTATTATGACAATGTTTTACTTTATTTGTGTGTGTGTGTATAATTCTCATTATTCTTTATTAAAACTCATCTTTATTCAATTTGAATATTATGGTTACTATTCAGTTTTGTCATTATTCTTTATTCAAATCTGTTTATATTCAATTGACATTTTTCAGAGACTATTTTATAATATTTTATAAATATAGAATGTTTTAAAGTAAAACAATTCTAAATTTTAATTATTAGAAATAAAAATGATATGGGGGGAGTTGTGGCCTAATGGATAGGGAGTTGGACTTGTAACCCAAAGGTCGTGGGTTTGAGTCCCAGGTCCGGCAGGGATT
>JAUMHE010000056.1:12397294-12414867 GCA_032359235.1 Enteromius mattozi | reverse complement strand
CGCTCACACCCACTCAGCTTTGCTCTTTTCTGCTCTTTAATTCCGAGATGAAAATTAGCCATTACCAAATTCCTGCTGAGAGTCAAAGTCAAGTGCTGGAGTCGGTCGGCCCTGGATTAACAGGTAACATTTGGCTTGGAAAGCCTTATCTCTGAGAAATGCACTGTGGTGTTTCTCTCTCTCTCCACTAATGTTCCCTACACTTAGAGATTAAATCGCTTGCTGCACAAACCCATTTGAGAGCACAAGGAAGGTGAGGGGGATAATCAGCACAGGCACTGGGCCGTGTTTCCTAAACGCGCTCCCAAACATTACTGTGCACGGGCATAAAATTAGCGTCGGGACCTTAAAACGCTGACATTTCGCATGACTTTTGGGAAAGTGACACCATCATATTTTCTTGTAGGATATCATTAAATTTCAACTGCCCTGTGGCAGAGACTTTCCATTAATAACCAATTCTGTGTGTCACTCCGTGCCCCTCTTCTGAAATAATGAGTCCTTTGGTTTGGCTTAATAAATTGAAACATATTCTCAAGGCCACGCTGAAGACAGCCGCACAGATGGGCAGGCGAAGGGGAGGAAATCTTCATAAATCCTTAACTGTCGCACACGGTCAGGGATAAAAACAAAAGCAGCCTTTATGGTGAACAGTTCAACACCAGAGAGAAAAAAAACAGGCCTTGTGTGGTTTAAACTGTAGCAGATCAAACCACAAACTGTAAAGATTATAAGACATGTTCACAGTGCACAATATCTTAAATCAAATAAAAGGAGAAAAATTACTTTTGTTATTTTTTGGCTACTTCTTTCTGTAAGCATCTAACACATTAGCAAAAAGTAATGCATCCCAGTATGGCTTTTCTATCATTACATAATCTAATCATCATAACAGGAGAGTCAGATTAATGCATTTTTTAAACAGTTCAAACAGACCTGTGGTTTTGTGGTTCAGTCCTGTTTGCCCTGTTCCCAGCATGTCATATTTACAGTAAGTGCTGCAGCATAGTTTGGTTGCATTATTGCAAAATTATCAACATTGTGGAATATAGAAAAAAGACCTGAATTATTTAACCTGTCATTCTAAAACTATATTTGTTAAATATTAATATAATTACATATTTTACAATTATTGTCAAGGGGGCCCAAAACAACACTGGATTCAACTGACTTTCATTACATGGGTAAAAAAATTAATAAATAAATAACACAAGACATTTTTCAAAATATCTTCTTTTCATTTTTAGTGATTCCATGTTCAGTATCATCACAAACATCTTGTTTTCTGGTGGTGGGCCATACATTGGTGGCAAAAGCAAAGAGTCCCTGATGCAAACCCCAGCAGAAGAAGATATCTTGTCTTTTTATACGGCCCGTGTCATATTTATTGCATAAAGGTCAGAGTGTTCATTTGTTCAAAGTCAGCGTTTTTCCACGCTCCTCCATGTAATAAATGCAGAGGGGATGTCATTATTGGACCGCTGAGGATTAAAGGCTTGACTGCCTGTGATGACTGCATAAAAATGCCCCTCCACTACTTTTGTTTCTTCAAGTGAGCGTCCTACAGGAAGACCGCTCTTGGTCTACAATGACAACCATCGTTGTCGTAAACAGACACTCCTCAGGTGGATGGAGCATTGGTGAGAGAGGGTTGTGTAACCCGATTAATAAAGGTAAAGAAGGATGAGTAACTAATGCTCTCAAAGGCCTTTGAATTAATTGCCTTTTGAAAAGCAAATGTATTCAGGACTCGCATGTAGTGGAGGGTCTTGTTTACGGTCTACGTGGGGGGTGACGATCATTAGGGTCTCGAAAATGTTGCTTTTTTAGGATGGGGGCGTTATTATTAGCATGCATTACAGAAGGAATCAGGCCAGATTGAGTCTATTTATTGATCACTGAAAGCACACCTGAAAGCTAGATTACTACAATCACACTCCGGGAAGCCTCCTGTGCAATCTAGTGCTAATCATCTCTAGAGATGGGTATGTGTGAACGTCTTTATTTATTTTTTGTTAACGGGAATTGTCCTCAGCTCATATCTGGTTGAATTTCTGTACATCTTTCAAGAACGCGTGCATCGGCGTCCTTACACAGAAACAAATGCGTTTTGGTGCCAATATGTAAATGCCCTCCACATTTTACACACAATGACATTAGAAATTCAAACAAGGAGTAAAAAACCAGACATAATCAAAACGCTTTGATAGAACAAGCACTCGAACACTGAGAAACGGAAGATAGTCTGCAGTCTGATCACAGTGGAGTGCGTTCTGTCGAAGACGGGCGGACATATTAATGTGATTCGCAGCAATCCTACAGGGAATGAGGATGTTTTGGGCGACAATCGACTCTGGCACTAATCCAGGCTCTATGTACTGAGCCGCTTTGGAGACCGAAGATGAAAGACAAAAAGAAATGTAAATGTAAACTTTTTAAAAAGCAGAGCTTAGGAGCCCCCCGTCTGACGCCCTCTCTCTCTGTCTCTCATGCCCTCGTGAGCAGAAGAAAATGGATGCAAATCCATTTGCGTCTGGTTCACAGCTATAAAAAAAATACTTAGGATTTTTAAAAGCGGGTGATGTGTTAAACGTGTGGAAATCTGTTTTGATAACATTATTCATAACACTGGCTTTGCGCAGCTTGAATTAATAACACTCCATTTACAGATGGAAGAAAGCTGGCATGGTATTTCCAGTTAAAGAGATTAATTTTTAAACACCTAATTGACAGGCCGGGGTTAGGCGGGATAAGCAACAGCATCTCCGGGCCTGTGGCTGCAAAGTCAAGGTGACTGGAACACTTAGGCGAGCTTTCAAATGCTGTGAGAGAGAAGAGAATTAGTCCTCCCGCAGTTTTTCTCCTCCCCCTATTCTCTTTTATTAGGAGTGATTTTGTTCGCAGTCAAAGGATATAACAGCCCTAAGTATCCGTTGATAATTACGGAACAGAGAACATTTTTAAATTTGACACACTTTGCCCTAAACTCAGCAGCTTACTAAGAGAGCAGCACTACTATGTGAGTGCTCCAATGTGACATTAAAGGGATAGTTCAACTAAAAATTAATTTTTACCAGCCTTGTGTCATTCCAAACCTGCATGCTGTTCTCTTTTCTGCCGAATATGGGAGATGTTTTGTAAGTGAACGGGGTCCAAACATCAAAACAAAATGATCCCTTTATTAGGAGTTTTGACGAAACTACAAAGTCTACAAATTTTTAATTGTTATGTCTGGTAAATCAGCTTCAAAACATGCTGTTTACAAAACAAAACTCTGCAAGCAAACCAATGATCTTTGAGATAATTAATTGTTATTTCTAGGACGTCTGGGTCATAGAAAGTCAGGGTCAGCCTTACCTTAACACAACAGTTGTTTTTAAGCTTTTCGCATCAGCATTGCTAATTGTTACATTTCGTCTGTCCAAGGGCAAACAAATGATAAATTTGTTCACAGCAGTGCGCATACCGTTAAGGGCAGATGCTCGGATATGTACTTAGAATTCACAAAGAGACTGTCCGTGCTGCATATGGAATCTTGTTTATTGTAATTGCCCTTCTAATGCAAAACAAAAAAGAAAGTCGCTGGCAAACTGAGAGAAAGAAAAATGGTGAAACTAGTCAAAAAAACAAAGCCCTAACCCTCCAGGCCAAGAGCTGCATCTTTTCTTTTTATCAGAGCAGGTGTCTCTGCAGCACATTGCTCTCTTTGAAATGAAGGGTAACATAAAACGGCCCTGGCGTGTTGTGATGGACAAGGAGATTTCACCTTCTCTAGTGAATGATAATACATTATTAAATTTGCCTCTCTGCTCGAGAGATACTCTTAGCTGACCACAGCATATTTATCTCTCTATCTAAGCCTTACATCTTGGCAGGAGAAAGCATTCTGTCACTTTTAAGGCATTTCAAAGATTAGAAAGAACCACTTGCTTTTCAACATTCCTAAAAGCACTGTCTTTCTTGTGGAATGTGATTAGCAGTCCATGGTATCACGTAATGGAACATTCATGAGGGAGAACAAATATCCAAATGAAGCGCCGTGTCCTGGAGGGACGGCCCACGTTTGCATCATCAGCACTATTTGTTTCGCTGCTCGCAAACTTGATTGATCCTCTATTGAATGATTTTTTTTTTTCTTTTTGCACCCCTTCATTTCGACAGAACACACTGACAAGTTGTTTGATCATACACCGTGATTGTCTGCCAAGTCACATTTCAGATCCCCATGGCTAATGATCCAGCCTTTTGTCTTAGGAAAAGTCAGCCGAGTCAGCACAAGCCTCAGTCCGTTTCACTTTTGAAGCCAGAACCACAAGGACACTTAAAAAGGCGATAGAAAACATGCTTGGAAAGCAAGTGTGTCTGATGAAAGGAGAGTGTGCAAGTTTACCATGATCAGATGTGGAGTTAAAGAACCGGAGGTCTGTAGTAAGTAACATGTTTGCTAAGCAAAATCCAATGTCTCTATAATGATGCAAGATGGCGGTCATAAAACCGCCGGACCGGAAACATTTCGAAACTATGTATCTACTGTATCCCTTGCTCAATAGTTTTGGCTTCTGCTTTCTTTCTCCAACAAACCCAATGATCATGCATTAACAGAAATCAGAGCAACATATTAGAAATAATGCTTGTTAAGCAATTAAAAGTAGGGAGTAATTTATAATAATACATTTTAAAACCTTTTAATTTACAGCATGTTTAACAGCTACTAGTATGATACATTTAACAGCTTTTTTGTATCTGAGGCTTTGTGTTCCATTATAGTTTCTTCTTAATTTCTGTATTTACAGACAAATACAGTGGAAAACATCTCCCTCTCCCATAATCATGCCTTTAAACATGTTATATGATACAGCATCAAACATCATACTGTTTACTTTGCACAAAAGGTCTATAGGATTTGTACAATTTCCTGCAGTACGCTAAGTGAAATTAGCCAGATTATTTCTGAAGCGTTACGCTCTAAATGAAATAAAGCCTCCGTCCTTGGGGTTTGTGAAGACAATTACATCAGCAAAGCAATCTAATGAGTTTCCATTCTTGCACTGCAAGAACAATATCTAATTCTACCATATGCAAAAAAATTTCCCCACTCTCTTCACATCTATTAAATTTGATGTCAGGAAACTTGAAAAACCCAAGATCCATTTGCAAGTTACAATACACAAATGCAACGTTACACGCAATCAGACTAACCATAAAAGAATGAAAGCATGGTTTTTGTACACCACACATTTTTTTAAGTGATTCACTCTTTTCTCTTTGATTTCAGTTTTTAAAAGCATAGGACTTTTATTTTCGTGTCTTTTGATGTTCTTGGGGATGAGGTATTTTATGATGAAATCATATAATGGCTAACACATGCTTCGCCATTCACTGACCAGCTGGCAAATTATCGGAGTGATACTGCGGCTGCCATGCTCCATTATTCATATGACTGCATCTCTGCGCTTGTCTGTTAGGCCAAATCAGATCCGTTTATTCCACGCACATTTAATGCTGAATTCAGAGGAGGGGGGTGTACACATCAATCACCCGCATAACCGAAGTCATGATGTACTGTCAATAGAGAGACTGTGACGGTATGGTGTTACTTCAAAGTTTCACAATATGCCTGTGATGAGGATGTGGTCATTTGCACATTTGAATAACATGGTAACTATGAAAAGGGGAAAGGGTAATAATCATATAGACTTGTCAAATGGAGACATCAAGATTATTTGTAGCAATACTTCTCAATAAGAAGTGATGCTTAATGTAGACTTCATAGAAAAAGAAAAAATGATTTTGTCTTTTCGAAGCAAAATTTGAAGCATTATTATAAAACGTGGTACAACAATGTACTGGAAAAGTGCTTGTGCATTTTTACAATATGAAAATCCTTTGCACAAATCAAATTTTGCATAACTAAATACATGCCACGGGGCATCAACATTACATTGCCACTCATCAATGTCATCAAATGTGACTCATCTGTGATGATCAATAATACAGGAATAATTTATGTGGGAACAGCGCTCATTTGGTAAAAATAAACCTCTACCATTCCTTTGGGCAACAGAAACTGTTTGCAGTTATTATCCCATAAATTACTCTTCTAGTGTTGTTATTGTGCGCCGCTTAGCTACAGCTCCCGCCCATATGTGGATATATTCACGAGCGGCTCCCCCAAGGAGAGGAACCATGTTAAATGTTTGATGTCCAAAATGAGTTTACTGCCAAAGGCTTTAGAGCCTTTCAAATTTCCTTGTTTGTCAACTACCTGCTGTTTCACAAGAGCGAGGCTTGTCAAAAACAATTCTGACAGATTCCCTTTGTGAAGCAATTCAATTAGTCCAGACTTTATAATAAATGTGAGCGAACTGTTCGCTTTTTTGCTTCACTTCAAGGTGAGGCACCATTTAAAGCTGTCTAAATTCTAATGCCAGAGAAATGCTGGCAAAGAATGACAGAGATAAAGGATACCATACAGCAATGACATATTATTTTACACGACTCTTTATTTTTGAACTCAGAGTGATAGCATTGTGGTAATATAACTTACACTGACAAGTGACCGTCTTCATGAGTTCAACTCAACCAGTACTTTAAAAAACAGTGATTCATTCAAGAACACAACAGGTCACTGTCTTTAAAGTGCCATACTGAGTCATTCACTGTATTTTTTCTTTCAAAAACACAGATTTATTGATTGAGCCATTGAATCATTTACTCGACATAGCAGAATTTATAGCAACGTACAAAATAAGTGAGAGAATCATTAACTTAATATTGCGTAATTATAACAATATTATGTCTAAAATGTAAACTATTAACTTTTTGTTAACTACTGTGCAAGTCATTTAATCATGTACTCAAATACATTCATTAATTTCTGACTCATGTAAAAACAAAAAACAGTACTGTGTGTTGCTTTTTTTATAAGCAACAATTCTGCTTTGAGTTTGTTTGTAATTATTTTCTGTTGGGGAGAACAAAAATCCATAATATTAAAGGGAATATTGTGTCTAAAATCCAAGCTATTTAATATTAATGTCTTGTTTACTGAACTGTTGTATTGAAGAAGTGCGGTTCATAACAGCATTCTTGCTAAATATAAAGCATTTATCAAAACAGACAAGACACAAAGACTGTCCCAAACCCATCTACTACCATTAGCCTGCTTAGATACAGGTGACGTCAACACCTCAAATGTAATATTTCGCACTGAATCGAAAGTGCACGCCATAGCATTAATTTAATGCTCTGCCATGACCATAAAGATCAAACAAGTGGAGAAATATCATTAAACCATTGGAATGTAATCTCATTTGTCTAAACAAACTGATCCAATGAACAACCCTAATTAAAAAGACTGCCATAAACAAAAGCAGGCCAAGCCAGACGAGCCCCTCCTCTTTAACAATGGGGCACATTTATTTTATTAATCTAATGCATCATGTATCATATCATTACAGTTCAATATATCTATCATTAATTTTATTCCCTTCACTTAAGGCTTTTATTGGGATTACTTTGGTTATTAGTTGGTCTAATGTATTGGTTACCTCCAGATCCGGCGCTACGATCTCTCTCATCTCACGGCATAAACCTGTGCGTGTTATTCAAATTGCCTCATTTATTATGATAGCTTCCTCATGTAAATTGTGCTGACTGCTCGCCCTTGCACAGTCCTCATTAGACTAATGAAAACCTTCAAACGAAAAAACTAAACAACCTGCCAAATAAAGGTCTGAGGTTATTATGAAAATTACAACTCTGGGAGCCAGGAGAAGCTCTGTTCATTAATTCATGCTCAGCAAATTGGTAACTAATTTAGTTGCACTCCTCTGCATTAATGGATTATTTTATAAAAATGTTTTCCACAGCCCGAGACCTTTGCCGCACACGTTAGAGAGCTTTGGATTCTAATCAAGAGGAGTGACATATTAAGCATGCCAAGCGTCTGAATGATAATGTAGCGGCGATGCAAATAGACAATGTGGATTTTCACTCGGGGAGAATCAGGACCAATCTAACTCAATTGATATCTAAAGGGGCTGGTGGAACCGTGGCATGCTGGGGGATTAGACGGATCCATCTCCACATGTCTATCGGGCAACAACAGGAATAAAATGTTCTGGGAAATCACATGTGCTGCGATAATGTTATTGTAAACAGGGCAAGATGTCAGCGGTGTCAATCTAGACATACAGTACACAATCATTCACTAGAAACATCAGATCAGGATTGAACAAAACACATCGACTACACACACCAATCCCCTTAAGACCCACACAAACACCTCATCTCCACCCCCCCGCCCATCACACCTAAGGTCTGACCTGTAAATTCATATAATCATGCTAATTACTTTGATTCACAGCCTTGCTCGGTCTATGGAAGAGACCTACACAGCGCCTCCTCTCCGGGCAGATCCAGCAGGGGACGTGCAGCCCAGTGATTTCCACCGTGGTTTTAATGTCATTATCACCCTCTCCAACACTTCCCCAGCCCTGCCTTCTGCCTGGAGAGAATTCTCAAATCTATTATTTGCTTCAATTTGTGTTTAATGCAAAGCATGTGAAAAGACACTTCATTTTTTCTTTGCCAGATCAAAGTTAATAGTGAAAAATACAGACATTTGTCAATTGTTAAGCTTTCTTCAACATGTTTTGATAGAATTGTTTGAATTAATTTCAGTAAAAAGGTATCTGAGAATTACTATGAATGCTTAAATCTTACATTTTTTAAATTTAAATTTACATTTTTAAACACTCCACATATGTTTATTGATTTAGTTCTGTTCAGACCTTTGTTAGATTGTTCAGTAATATTTTATGCAAACATATTTTAAATGTAAATTATTCTTGTGATGGCAAAGCTGAATTTTCAGTAGCCATTACTCAAGTCTTTTGGGTGGGAACAGTTGTGCTGCTTAATATTTTTGTGGAAATGCAGATACATTTTCTAGAATTCTTTGAATAAAAGGAAGTCCAAAAGAACAATTTATTTGAAAAAGTGAAGGCTTTTAAAACTTAACAAAAGATTTATTTTACTTTTGATATTTTTATGCATGTTTGTCTGTATTAATTAAAGTATTAATCTCATTTCTCAAAAATATTAAAAAGCCCAAATCCAAAGCACCATATGGCTGTACAAAGGAGAGATTAGAAAGTGCCATTTCCAAAAAAATATCAATGTTTTGAGTATTACAGACATCAAAACATGACTTGACATGCACAGGACTGTCATACTCAAAAGTTTTTCACAAGGATCTCCAAAAAATAAAACAGTGTTATTTGTTGGTTTAATGTACTGAACTCTGACCTTTCTCCAGGTGCATTCTCTTGGCCTCATGGCCGATGTCGTGAGTTGCCAGATCGCCCTCTTTAGGCCCAGGTAAGATGCTGGGAGACAGACCCAGTAACGCCTGGTTCATCGACAGTCCGTTCTGATGCACAGCTTTGAGAGAAAACAGACACATTATATCCATCTCCACACGCTCTCAATCAGCAACACAAAACACCTCGAGTGATAAATAATGATTCCAGTTGAAAAGAACCCTCATCGTCCAGTGGCTAGAGAAGGTGAATACGTCCTTGGCTTTCAACTGTTTGTGACTTGTGGTATACCTCATCTCCAAATCAATGCGCCAGTCAATCAAAATCACATTTGCCACTCTGCCTGGTGCAAGCAATTCTCAGTGCAATTCTCTATAACATCTGAGATGAGGTAACAGAAAAAATACAACTGTCTGTTTATAAATAAATGCCTGTTTACAAAATCCCTTGAAAGTCTGAGACCACTGGTAATTTTTATAATATCAGCATAATAATTTTAGTAAAAATTAAATGAAAATAAAGGCAAAAAAAAAAACAAAAAACTAAGCTGTTTGCTTCAGTGACAACAGTACTATAGCAGTAGGAACTCCTGAAGTTTGCGTAAAATGCAACGCTATCTCACAACCAATTTGTACGTATTTTATGAGGTGGCTAATTTGTATGAATTCGCACGATATCACTCGTATGATTTTGTACGATATGTCTAGACCCCAGTGACGGGTAGGTTTAGCCACCGGGTTAGATGTAGGTCATTCGTACAAATGCATACGAATTGTGCAACACGGAAAATATTACACACAAAAATTGTACCAATTTATACGAGTGAGGACATAAAAATTCTAACAAATAAGTCACCTAAAATATGTATGAATTGCCGTCAGATCTGCCTCTAAAAAGTTACAAATTTAATTTGAGTTGTGTCTTAGAAAACTATGGCAAAATGTATTTATTTTACATTAAAAAATATTTTATTCAACCCATTCAAATGGGTTCAAATCTTATATTTTTAATGCATCATTCAGAGCTCAAATAAGTTTTGAATTAAAATAAACAGTTACTCGCTAAGACACTGCTCCCAGAGTAACTGAGCATATTTCAGAGATGACGAGAAACATACATACAGACTCTCTCAAGTGATTAAGGACATTGTTTTTTTTTATGACACAGCTAATGATGAAAACATTTGAGGTCTGTCTTTGCACAACATGAGCCAGATTGAAACTTAAAGATTAAAAAAAGATAGCTAATATCTTTTTGCCATCTGTTGAAAACAACAGAAAGCAGGGAGGGACGCACATGTGCTACGCTCTTAACAAGAGGCATTTTTAGTGCGGTATTTAGTAGCGCGTGTGCGCCGGTGTGCAGAGACGCTGGAAGAGACTTGGGACAGGAATTGAGAGACAAAGAGAGTGGGAGAGAGATTTATGAGGTGAACATACGCATTCTGTCGGAGGAGCTCTCCGTGTGCGCGGGAGAGCTGGAAACGCTGCTGCTGCGCTGGGATGAGGGACGGCTCCCCGGCCTCCTGCCGTCTTCCAGAGAGGGGGCAGGGGAGGGACTGTCGGGGACCCGTTCCTGCACAGCCAACAGGAAAAACAAACACAGCCAGGGCGGCCATTACATGACACACTCTTTTCAGAAACACACTTCCATGGACACACAAGCATCTGTGCCTTTTTCTTCTCTCTTTTTTTTTTTTTTTTTTTTTTTGAGACACCGTCCCCCCAACCCCTTCTTCTGCATCCTTTCCCTTCTTTCTTTCCCAGGCTATTGTCTGACAGACTGCTCCCTGCAATGCCGTACGAAAGCACGGATCACGCACCACCCAGCCCCCTCCACCTTCCCTCAATGGCTGATGAGAGATGTGCATGACACAATGAGAGAACGGCGCCGTGGGTTACCTTAATCACTGATGTCACCATTCGGGATGGGGCACTCTGTCCCTGTGCTGCGGCGGCCATATTGGCGATGGTGCTGAGGTGGTTCATCTGACTCATCGCCATGGTGACGGATGCGGGAGGCAGGCTGACAGGGATCAGGGGGTGGGGCATCATCATAAACGGCAGTTCCAAGCCTGAAGATGAGAGAGGAGAGTAGCTGATTAATTAATCATTTTTGGCATTAAGTTGTGTGCAAATGGAAGACGCGTGTGCTACAGAAAAGAAAGCATACTGCTGAAGAAGAGAGGAAGATTTAAAGGAGAAACGCTATAAATTATTCACATGTGACCTATTGTGCGAGCGCCGTGGCTTACAGAGTAAATATTCATTAAATAATAATCATCACATTAGATACTGTGTTACATTAAAGCTACCGACGACTATAAAAATAAATAAATAAATAAATGCAGCATTTTTGAGCCATTACGGTCATTAGAAACATAAATATTCACTTTCGTTGTTAATAATACATACCACTGTTAATAATATATATGGCGATTATAGTCATAATAACCTAATAATTGTGAAATTTAAGCTAATCTTTATTATGTTGGGAAAGGAAAAAATTATGGAAATATTTCACCATTAATAGTAAATGCATTGAAAATATCTGCGGAAAAATAAGGCAAACATGAAAGGCATTAGTGAAAATGAGCAAAAACGAGCCAATTAAAACTAAGTGTGTATCATGAGATGCCTACAAGCTAATTACCAGTATTTGTGCCAGAAACTCCATTACTTGTATAACAGAGTGCATTTATAACATCATTTCAAGTCCTTGATATTTACACGGGATTGAAATAATTAAGACGTACAAAGTATTTTGACAAGAAAACCCAGATCCTGCATGCGAACGTACTGCAAAACTCATATAACTAAGGCGAACTGTGCTACATTCTTAGACAGTGATTAAACGGGTAGAAAGGAAGCTGTCCCGCTTTTTCAAAGGACATATGCACACAAATAAGGTCACAGCCTGGTGTGTGTCCCTGAACTAAAGACCCACTCACTCCCACTCCTGACTTTGAACTAAAGGATCAAAAGTAACCGAGAGAAATTTCGGTCTCGGGCGGTCAAAGCCAGCACTCGAGCGCTTGAAAGACAACTTGAGTGTTTGCAGTGGATCCGATCAAGCGAGCGGGCGGCCCCTGCTCCGTCCCACACTTCCTCTTTTTGTCCAGCTCAAGGTAACAGGAGACACAGAGGGATAATCCAGTGAGTTGTTTTTGTGCAAAATATCAGTGGCCAAGGGCTGTGAGAGAGTCTATATCCGAAAAATAAAAGCAAAAAGAACCCCCCCCCAAAAAAGATGGTGGGTGGGTGGATGGGGAGGGGTGTCCCTTCAGTGTCACCGCTCCTCAGAGAAGCATTGTACATTTCCATAAGAAAGATGACCAGCAGATGCACAGGGAAAACACATTCCCCGACATTAAAAAGGAGGCGGAGATTAAAAGAACGAGAGGCCAAGCAGCACCTTGTAAAGGCGTCTCTCCTCGAGTGCCGAGTCTGAATCAATTACCGCTCGCAGGACCGGACTCAATTAAAACCTGCCACGGCGCCAGCGTGTGATTGCAGGATACTTACAGCGCCACGTCGAAACAAATTGAGAGAGGCATTCATGCACGTATCTACCTTTCAGAGCTTTGAGAGCCGGATTGAGTGCCGGAGCGCCTTTGTGATTCGCTCAAGAAGATCTGACTGGATTTCAGGAAATCAACATTTACAAGAGAGGGGAGAAACGTATTAAAGTCTGATATGACTTTGCTTTTGTCATTTAAATAGGCGTCCTTTATCAGCCTGCCGGTGAATGATGTCTGTTGTGTTGACCGACTTCCACAAAGCAGAACTCTGCGTGTGTGAACGACTGCGGGCTTACAGTAGCAGACTGCTCTCAGGGGCCTAATCTCTCTCCCTCTCTCCCCCCCGTCCCACCTCCTTTCATGTTCCGCCATCCTTAAGTGATGTTTCAGCCATAATGGCCTATTGAAAAGCATAAGAAAACATGATACAAGCTAAAAGAGGTCCACCAAGGCTTTTCAGACAGACTGAAAGGCGATGAACTGTGGATCTCTAGAATCCAGATGTCTGATGAAACAGTTGCATTGTTCATCAACTGTTATTTTTTTTTTACCTTCTTTTTTGGTTTTCAACAAATTTCAACTTTAGACACTGTCATGGCTATTTTACTATATTAATGAATTAACCTTGTTCACAAAGATTTTTATTTCTGTTGTGCTGTAGATTATTGATTAAATTACAAAAGGAGAAAATCAATGAAAATATAAGACACCTGGGCCATTAATTTAATCTTATTTCAAAAATGTATAGATTCAGATGATTTGTGTCAATTCAAACTTACAGTGGAGTCCTCAGAATATGTTAGAAAATAGAAAAATAAAAATGTCACTCTCTGAAGGGTGAAAGCAAAGAATTTTTCTAATATTCTAGAACAAAAGTGCTCTTTAACAAATACTACTGTTACTATGAATACTGGATGGATGGACAGATAGATAGGAAAAAAAAAAACTTAAAACTGTTTCCAAATAACTTATAACAGATACAATATTACTGTAGAATAGTTGCATAGTCATTGCATGCTTGGAAAAGAACAACTAGAATATTCTTCAAAATTTGGAAGGCAATAAATAAAATAAATAAATAAAATAATATACATAAATAAATAAATACATAAAAAAAATACTATTATTATTACCATTATTATTACTGTTCATGTGGGCAGATTTTAAGCTACACTAAAAATATAAAAAATAATTTTAAGTCAGAAATTGAAAACCTGTTCACCAGAGGATGTGGTGTTTAGGTCATTGTTCAGGTCACTGTATGAATTAAAATTGTAATAATACAATTTTTAAACAAGGACTAAATCTGGACTAAAAAAAAAAAAAAAAAAACAATAATAAAAAAGAATACCATGTCATTGCTTGAACTTATTTAGCATACAAGAGGGATAAACTGCTGCAATTTGCATGAATTAAGAACTGAGATACTATTGTCAAACAGCTGAACTTTGATTCCAGCAGCCCTTAAAAAGAGACAGACTGAAGAAGCCATTGTCTGGTGAAAGCTGGTCTTCTAAGCACTAGCAGCCTGCATTATCCTGTGAGGGAGGAAGCTTTCCCTTGACAAAAATTAAACCAGCTCCTACTTGGCACTTTATTATCTCTTCAACTGAGTGATTTATTGTTTGTGGAATGAAAGCAAAAGAGGAGGAAAATTACATTTTCAGCAGAGCCCGGGCCCGTTCTGCCTCTACTCCTCTGTCCTGGAAGAGCTCACGACAAACAATAATGTCAGCTGTAATTGATCTGAGGTCGCCGGTTAGCCCTCCAGTAAAAGCCCACTATTTAAGCGACAATCCGCCCTGCCTGCTCCTCAGATGCTGTCTAATGAAGCTGTCCATCTCTGCTATTTACCTTCTCTTAAATGGAAGAGGAAAGATGTACTGTATGAAGCCGAGCCAGGGAAGATTTGCTTTCCTCCCGTGAAATAGGACCTGCAGATGCCGTTGGAATGTGTAATTGGCTGCCGGAGTCAGAGACGGGGGTTCCAGCGCTAATTAAATGACTTGTTTCTGGCCTATCCATCTTTGTTTGCGAGCGCAACGCGACGGAGCAGTACGTTGTAAATGCTCTTCTCTAAACAGACGTTCTTTTGCTCGCCCCTTTGATTTGAGAGCCAAAATCTTCTGCCTTTTGAAGTAGCTGTTGAAACGGGATAACAATTTAAATTGTTTTTCATGCGGCGTTTCAGAATGGCAGATTGTTATTTTTTGCGATGCCCATCATTATAAAAAGGTCTCACTTGTTGCCATAAACAATAATCACTTTTTAAACAACTGTCGAGGCTTTTCGCCACAGGTTTCTCACACAAATAACAAATCATGCTACGTTTTAATTGTAAACCTGATACAGGCCACTCATAAATACATTCTGCCTATTACAAAGGACCTTCAACCATAAAAAGGCAGCGCTCCATCTGTGTTGAGAAGGTGTTATTGGAAATAAAAGCATAGGTCCTTCGTAAACAGACAACGAGACTGCTTTGCTGGTAATAGTATAGATTGTTTTCTTTTTCCCAGATGGCTTAGTCAAGGCTGTTAAACGCTGTAACTCATTAAGGCCCGTTAGACGAAGGTATTTCACTTTGAAGTAGCCACCCACGGTCTTTCTGTGTCATTGAGAAAAACTTTAAAGTCTTTTCTTCCTGTTTATAATCTTAATGCTAATCATAAAAAGTAACATCTTGAGTTTGTTAATATGCCTCCAAAAATGATAATAAAAATGAAACAGACCTGTACACTATCACCAACTATCACGCAGCGCTGAAAACACCCCCAGACGCTTCAGTATTCGATGCAGGCGATATTTGAAGCCACAAGAACAGAGAAACCGCATGCTTGTGTAAAATAGGCATTTACTATGCTCACTCTGAAGTGAGAGTGCTTAAAAAGAAACAGAGGGCAAAGAAAAACATCTATTACACACTTGTGAGTGTAAAAAATAATGGCAACAAAACATCTCTGGTTTGATGAGGTAGCATAATTACGCAGACCCCCCCCTCCAAGCAACCCCCCACAAGCAACCCCCCACAACCATCAAAGCAAACATGTGGTGGGGATTATGGAGGAGACAGACAGCATTGTTTTATTATTTATTTATTTATTTATTATTCTTCCTCCAGGAGGATAAAGGCCCAGCAGCAGTTCTTGGCATATGGTGGAGTGCTTTTTGTCCAGTGTCACAATTTGTTACGTTATTACGTTGATGAATTTTAATAAATTAATTAATTAAATAAATACTTATTATTGGCCATTTCTAAGATTCAGATATTTCAATTTTTCTCCTGTTGGAATAAAAATAAAAACAAGTATATAAAATCTAAATAAAAGCAAGAAGCGCTATATTTTGCGTAAGGTACAATATATTCAAGTCCAATCAATAACCCCCCCCTCCCTGAGGGACTGTGACACCCAGGCAAAGCAGAGGGAGGGGGGAATCATTTCCATCAGATACTGAGTAAAGGGTCCCGTTTAAAAAGATTGCTTTCGGTCAATGGCAGGCAGTTGTCATTTGACTCGGACTCTGAAATGAAATGTATCGAACGGCGTTATCAATCACGAAATGCAGGGGTCCATGGGAAGGCTTTCCAGTGAATAAGACAGCCTCTTGCATCATCTGTTCTAATTACAAAATTAGCATCACGTTGCAGAGGCTGCATCTTTGCGTGATTCTGAAATTCCTTGTGAAAGGAGATTTGTTATGTTTGTCATACCGCTTTGGTCTTATTGAATGTGTTTAAAGGGATAGTTCATCCAAAAATGGGAATGATGTCATAACTCATCCTCCTGTGTTTCAAAACTGTATGACTACTTCTTTCTACTGTGAAAAATATGTGTATAATGCACACAATAAAAATCAGTGGGGTCCAGTTTTGTTTTGAAACCAAATGACTCATTTTATGGACAAATTATAATCTTTTGTGTTGGATCTTGGTTATTACAATAAGCTAAAACTAAATCTGAAACTGAATTTAAAGCCATTAAAAGACTTTTTGTTCCTTGAAATAAAATAAACATTAACTGAAATAAAAATAAAATAATATAAACATGTAAAATATCAGTTGGCTTTTCATTTCTCATTTTTAATTAGTTCAACTTAATTCTACATCTACTACTAAAGTACTAAAATAAAAAAATATATAATTAATTATATACTCATATTCAAAAAATTTTTTATATATCTAAACTATAACTAAAATTGAAATGAAAACAGAAAATATAATAAAAACTGATTAAAAAATATCACATTAGGGTAAATAATGAATTCATTTTAATTTTTGAGTGAACTAACTGTTAAAAAATATTTTTCAGATCCTCCAATAAAAAAAGGAAAACTAAGATCTCATTAATATTATAATAGCTATGAGATTAAAAGAAAGAAAACTTGCTTAAGTAAATAAATTTTGAGTTATTCTATTATTATTTTACATAAAACTGTTTTATATTTTAGACAAACAAATAAAAATAGACAATAAACATTAATCATATAATAATAAAAAATATACTGAGAGAACTGACTTTAAAAATATTTTTGCAGGTCTCCAAATATATATATAAATATATATAAAAAAAAATCTAATTTGATATCCACGCTACTTTTCTAGCTCTGTACTGGTGTTCTTTTCCATTTCTTCTAAAGACACTCAGTAAAACAAACGTCTAGGTTACGAACGTAACCCACGTTCCCTGAAGGAGGGAACGGAGACGTTACATATGGGAACTCGCCAG
>JAUMHE010000056.1:12368412-12397194 GCA_032359235.1 Enteromius mattozi | reverse complement strand
TATAAAGCTCAAAGGCAGTTGGTCTCTCTGGCGAGTTCCCATATGTAACGTCGAAGTGATTCGACTGAAAGGGTAACCAAACATAACAGAACTCTTAAGCAACCTTTGACCGCTCAAATTTCCTCTGGGTCACTAAGAAAAGTGGAGTTGCACAGATTCCTGTATTCCGTACATGTGCTAAACAGGATAAACGCAGGCTACTTTCTGTAACTTGAGGCGACGGGATGATTTGTTCTGGCAGGAAGCCTGACCCAGAGCAGGATCGCTTGTCTGGTTTGGGTTAATGGGGCTCCAGGCATGATTGATACCCATGAGTGATAATGGCCGCGCCTTCATTTCTCATGTTCTAATTGCTGCAATGTTATTATCACTGCAATAATCATGGCAATATTCCGATCGCACCACATCCTCTCTGTCATCATAAGACGCGCCGGTTACGCATCACGCGCTGGTTTGTTTCTCTCTCGTAATTGAGTGCAGTGAGGTGACCTATCGGAGGAATATTCGAAGCAGTCAAAGCGCATGCATCTTTCACATTATGGACCGCAGAGGCTTATCGTGTGTGAAAGGTTGAATGTCATTTATTACATGTATCGCATTTACACCATGTGACATTGTCTTTTCAAATTGCGCAGATCTCTTCATCCCTATTTTTGCCTCTAAAGGTCACTCAATTCCACTTATAAATGCAACCTGACAGAGATTAGTAAAGAGGGACGGGCAACGCACCACGTCTCACAACCGAATCAAACAGCTCCAAATTAATTCATCCAATTAATGAAGAACGAGCTTTCATGTTGATGAGGCTCGACAAGTAAACCGGTTACTTATTTATTTCATTTAGTCCCCACAAATATCTGCATGAGCACACTACATAGTGTGTTGGCTCACTGCAGTAACGTGGAGCTGTGCTGCTTTTCAGAGATGATAGAGCATGATACGGATCATTACAGAAATAATGTTTAATCAATTCCCATTTTGTAATCTGTTTCTGCAGTTGTAGGCATTTGTGTACACCAGCGCTTTGCACATTTTTACACCCCCCCCCCCCCTCCCAAAATCATGCATATTCAATTTTATGCTGATGCTTAACTGTCGATGCAACCGGAATTAAAACAAGCAATTCGACTTCATTAAAAAAGTAAGTGATTATCGAGTTATCTTTTTGAAATTCTATTAAAATGTGTGATGCTCTCCACTTATCTGTCACCTGCTTCCCAGGAGCACAACACACTAATAGAGGCACTCAGAAACGAATGCCCAGGAGAGGCCGCGTGTCTCTCTAAACTCAGCCCTGGTTCTCATCGCGGTCTCAGAGCTATTACTAATGCTTCCTGCCTTCCCGTGAAGAGCCCTGCTGATGTTTAAGGCCAGACAAAACAGCATTCAACAATGTAAACTGACACAGGTGAGGCGGTTTTGAAGAAACTGCCTATCTGTTATGTTAAATGCCTATGGAGGGACTCAGTCAGCGAGTAATAAGGAATGAATCAGTGCCCTGGTTTCTGCCGCTGCAACTCAGATGTGGCTAGGAAGTGAACAACGAGGTTTTACCTTTTTGCTGCAGGCTGTTTTTTCACTCAGCAGACTTCTGGGCAATATACCACATTTCCATACTATATTTGTGCCGATTTACTGTAGTTTAAGCAACATCATAAATATGATGATGATGTTATCGCAGGATCATTTTGGCAGGTACGCTTCCTGAAGAGAACGTCTATAAACTATAGATCTAAGTTAATTTCCCTGAATCAATTTAAACTGCTCATTTTGGTGCATTGATTAAAAACTAGTAGATTAAATGAATCATCATTCCTATTTGTATTAATAAAACACACATTACACAGCTATATGTTTTCTTTACATATAGTTCTGTTAAGGCATTTGCCAAGATTTATTTGCATTATCCCTTGTCAAAAGTCCATGTGGCATTATTTTATTTTATTTTATTTTATTTTAAATACTAAAAAACCTAATGTATTGTATGTTATTCAATTGCTTTACTAAAAAGAAAAAAAAAAAAAAAATATATATATATATATATATATATATAACTTCCATTATATATCTTCCAAATATAAAAAATGACTGACTGTATTTTAGTTGTTCGATTAAACTATATTCGTTTCAACTATATCGACCTGCCTTTGATGAAGGCATGAGAAAAAAAGAGGAAGAAAAGTGAAAGTCAAACAGACAGACACGATTAATCTGAAAACTTTCTTCTGTTTGCCATCACCGTGCCACGTTTAGCAGTGCGAGGCCGCCAGATTGAAAAACAAAGCGCAACCCTTGTTGGATTTGTCCTTCCACAGTGTGGGATTTATTATTAGAAAGGACATAAACAGACTAATTAAATCACAGCAGTCGAGGCTGAGATGACAGCTGGTGCTGTGTGTGACCAAACAGATCCCTATCAAAGAGCAGGAGGCATGGCTCACTCAATCCGTCCTCTATGGGGAGCTATTTTAAGAGGCCCGGCATTGAGCACGAACGCTTTATGCTAAATGAGGGCTCGATGTACAAGCTGGCTGATTATAAAGACGCGACGCGGCCCCGATGCATGATGGATGTGCCTGCTATAAAGACAATGGGTTTAGGGTCTATGTTTTTTTATAGGTGTTGAGGAAATGTGACAGCACTCATCAGCCAGATATCGCACCGCTACCGACTTCCTCAGTGTCAGTTAAGAGTGTCGTCAAGCCCTTGACGCAGTGATGCATTGAATCTGTGACGAGATCGCTCTTGACAGTGTAACAAGTACAATAAAAGGCATGAGTCTTACAGTTATTAATGTGTTTGCAAGCTTATCCATATGGTTAAGTGTATAATAAGGGAGATTCTGAGTGCTTCAAAGACGATTCGTTTTCCTTTGAAGTGTCAAAAAAGAGAAATGCTGCCACAATTTAATACATTTTGAGTAATTATTGCATGATTTGAAACACCAACGGTTGATTGGCTGCACATTTGAAACCACCGATGAGAAGAAAATATGGTTTTAACAAGTCAATAATGGCAAGCGCAATGAAAACAACTAAATCAATGGTGCTGCAACGTTTGCAAACAAGAGCTTGAATTATAACACCAATAATTGATTCCCCACCTCCCCGCTGTTTTTTTTTTTTTAATTCCCTCCCGTGATGTCATTTCCAATCGATTCCTTCCTGTGTACAATGATGAGAAGTTTCCCGAGTTTGTTTTTCGCTCTGACTCTTTCACCCGCTCCACCAGTGGAAATTTGCAAGCTGCACCAGCAGCTTAACCAAAAAGGATTAACTCCCATATCCAACCGAGAACACAGATAATGCTCGGTAATTGGTAAAAAATGAAGATGAATGGGACAGCAAGATAAGGACCAATTAGCTCCTCCACGCTTACAGCTGCGGTCTCTCTGCAGATCCATCTCTTGAGTGCTGGCCTCCTCTGCCAGAAGAAGCCTGGTGGAATTAGCAGCCTGACCTCATCGATGGTGGGAGGCCCACCCATCATCTCTCCCCCCTTCACTTTTAATTCTGTCCCTAACATAGACACCTGTCACCAGCTCTGATGTGACAGGCTTCCTCGCGCTCCCCAAAACGCTAAATGCCAGGTCTGGGCCGGGTGTGAGCACACTAAATCGCAGAAACCCACGCGAGCGCACATACATGCATGAAAGTTTGTCGCTTATTTCATTATGGCAGCATCATCTGGTTGGTGATACACACAATTCCCCCATCTAATTACGGAGAGGATTTAAGGTCCATTAACGTTGCCGTGGCAAGGAATCAGATGCAAAATGGCACCCAGTGGCCACCAAGAGAGAGATTCTTTTCACCTCCTTCCATTTCTTAACCCGAAGGCTGCAAACGCGCGAGTCACAAGAAAGGAAAGAAAGCAAATAAATATGAATAAATAAGCAAACAATTCATCTTGCTTGAAAAGGGCAGGTGCTGGTTTTGATTCGGGTCAATTCAATGCTGTTTGTATGTCTTCCAGTGCATGTTTTGCTTGGTCTGTGATCTGTAATTGTGCCGTTTCCTGTGAGTCAATGGAACAATCCACATTGTGAGAGAAGGGAACCCCCACCTCATTGGAAAAAAAGCTGGGGAAGAATCAAAAGGGAAGCGAGCGCTAAGCTTAATCACGTTTGCCTCCTCCTCTCTCGCTCAGGGTGTTTGGCTACTTGGCTCCAACTTAAACTGGCTGACTGTTTTTCTCTCTGTTTTTGTAATTAATAATAGTGATGTGAGCCGGTGAGAGTGATTGAGTTGAATATTTAATGCAGAAGAAACATTAGCCCAGCCAATTTGCATCAACACCAACAAGTCCTGAGGAGAGTACAATGTCCTTCACACACTTACTATCGACACTTCAGACTAAATCTGTTCTAGACTGTACTGCAACTCGCCATCAGAATATATATCAGGAATAGAAAGGATTCATAATTGAGGGGGAAAAACAGTAGCAACCGTACACAAAAAATGGTGCAGGATATATCTAATTTTCACTCAGAAATTGTTAAACGGTTTTCACTCAGAAATTTTTAGTAGTAGTATTGGTAACTAAATATATTTTCACGCTTTTACATGTTAAAAATATTTTTTTTTACAGTTTAGAAACCCTATTTAGTGCACTTTTTACCATTCAAAACACACAACTCACTTGTGCATCACTCACAAAAATGTAATACAACAACTATACAACAACAACAAATAAATAAAAGTGGTGATAATAATAATAATAATTATATTTGTTATTTTCATAATGTCACTCAAAATGATAACTTATCATGATCAACAACAACAATAATAATAATGCTTATTTTATAATTATTGTTATTGATGATGGTGTGGTCTGTGTTAACCACTCTGTAAGTGACATTACAAAAAATAATTACATTTAACCAAGTGTCTTAAAATACATCCTCATAGCATAAGCAGCTGTTTTAATATAGCTCCATCTCACTTCCTTCTCATGACATTATCCACTCCTGTCTGGAGAGTTTAGCTGAGTTCCTCTGTTCTAAAGTCATCTCTATATCTGTCAAATGATTTCAGACTCTGGCAGTGCTGGACTGGGACAAAAAATCAGCCCTGGCATTTTTTGGTCCAGTCGGCCCACCACCACTTATAGGCCTAATATATATATATATTGATAGATAGATATAAATATACAGCCTAGATATAGATATAAAACCGGATGATATTTTTTATGTAGTATCGTCCTGAATAAGCTGTCTCACATAAAAGATTTTACATATACTCCACAAGAAAAAATAATAACTGAATTTATAAAAACGACCAAGTTCATAAGTTTACATACCCTTGAATCTTAATACTGTGTGTCGTTTGCTGGATGATTCACAACTGTCTTTCTGTTTTGTGGTAGTTGTTCATGAGTCCCACGTTAGTCCTGAGCACTTCAGCTGCCTGCTCTTTTTAAGAAAAATCCTCCAGCATCCTCCGCATTCTTTGGTTTTCCAGCATTGTCTGCACATTTCAACCCTTTACAACACTGACTTAATGATTTTGAGATCAATCTTTTCATGCTGAGGATAATTAGGGGACTCATACATAACTAATATATAAGGTGAAAATGTTTACTATTGCTCAAGAAGGCAACACAAAGCATTAAGAGCTAGGGAGTGTAAACCTTTTGAATTGGATGATCAGGGTAAATTGTACTTATTTAGTCTTCTATGAAACATTTAAGCATTTATGTAGCTTCTTAAGTGCTATACCAAATGAAAACAAAATGTGATCTTTTAAACCAAATAAGAAAATTTTACACATCATCATCCTGTTCAGAAGTTTACACCCCCAAGCTCTTAATGTGTTGTGTTGCCTTCTTGACCATTAGTGAATGTTTTCACCTTAGATCAGGGGTGGGGAACATCGGTCCAGGAGAGCCGCAGCCCTGCAGAGTTCAGCTCATACCCTAAATAAAACTCATCTGTCTGTAGCTTCCAAATAACCGTTTAGACCTTGATTAGCTCGTTCAGGTGTGTTTGATTAGGGTTGAAGCAAAATTTTGCAGGGCTGCGGCTCTCCAGGACCAACGTTCCCCACTCCTGCCTTAGATGATCAGTGGTGGGTTTAGGCATGGGAGAATGGGGCAGCTGCCCAGGGCGGCATTTTTTCATGGCACGTGAGGGGCGGCACAAGCACTAGGGGAAAAAAAAAAAATCTGCGCCCCTAAGCGCTTTTCTATTATCTATCATACCTGTGACTATGACGTTTAAATAGTTTCAAATCTAGCACACATAAAAACAAGACGTGCCCAAACAGTATCCGCTGAAAACCATTCTCGTGAAGGTTTCTGCACTGCGAGAGCACAGAACACTATGCACGTGCAAAAATGCGCTCTCGCAAAAATGGCGCTAGGTAGCGCTCGTTGGCCCATGGAAACCTCTGCACATATTTGACTTTTTCGCCGTTTTAAAAAGTGTTCTATGTATTCTACACTCGTGGTGCGCACACGCATTAGCACAGGTTCTCCGTTTTCCCTTCATGCAAGATCCTGTTCGTTCAGCAGCAGAATACGGATTTCAATTCTGCATTTGAGTCCTTAATACGATTACTTTTACACACAGTTCGGTTATTTACGGGTGTCTAACCGCATTCTGTAACCAAACTTACAACTGTACGTTTTCCGGACTCACAACCGCATTCTCAGAACACACGCTCTGTGTGAACAGAACAGGACTGGACAACTTGTTTTCTGTCACATCATTCACTGCGAGAGAGAGCCATTCTGCCGCACAAAGGCGCGTCTATCGTGCGCTACGTGTTTTCATGTGTGTTTTTGGTAACTTACAGCAAATGAGAAATAAGCAACGTGTATCTTAAAGTTTTATCCTGTCGGTTTTTCATCGGAGTCGCTCCCGTCAGTTTTGTGTTCTGCGCGCGCCACGCCATTCAAAGATCCACTCTCCACCCAAATTTAAAAGCTGCTGTCGGTTAATTAAGGTTTGAAAAAAGAACTTGTGGCTCGATTGGAGCGTGATACTGTCCGTGGGCCGGTCTGTCTGAAAAGAAATCCTACATTGACTTATTTTTTTATTTATTTTTTTTGACAAATACATTACACAGCCGCAAACACCACAGCGCCGTCAACTAATTAGGCAGAAAAGAAAACTCTATGGTGCTAAGATTTTTATGGGCCGATCAGACACATATGGTATGAGAAGATGTATCGCCCCGGCCTGGTACATCGGCCCAACGGGAAAATACCCGGTCTGCCGGATGGCCAGTCCGCCCCTGGACTCTGGACTCCAGCTGCAGAAAGCGCCTATAAGCAGGACATAATAGGCATTCACAGTCCAAAAGCATCAGAGCCAATCACGGCGCTCAGAAAAGCAGAAGTCAGCAGAGCCCTGCACCGCGGCTAAGAGTTTATTTTCACAGTTGCGTGTTTTCTCTGGCACTCTTTTAAAACACCCAGATGCAATATCTCTCTCGGTTCTCTGGCGAAATGACCTTTCGGTTTTAATGCCGTAATGATCCGAAGCAGTGAGGGAATTCACTGGGAGAAGGGGAATGGAAAACACTGTCTATTTCACTTAAAAACCTAATTTATGTTGCAATTAAAGGCTGAAAGGAGCTTGTTTCTCGCCTCTGCCTGGCTGAATAGAGGCAGCTATATTTTGCCCTCTTATCATGCGGGTGACTCCTATTGGCCACCCCGTCACAGGAGAGTGCTTGATATAAACAAGAGATTGCACTGACATCCAGTAATCAATATTAGGATGGCTTCAGTACCAAACATCATTTGTCTCAGCCTCCGTTCTTTTGACCAAACGAAGCATTAATTTAAATCATAAATCTGGGAGTGATTTAAATCCCGGAATGAGAGGCCCGCCTGCCTTTAATGATTTATTTTCTACATTTCTGCGAGCGAGAGATTTGTCCATACGCGGTGACAGGTCACCTTCAAATGCCAGAGGTAGACTGTTCATCACCATGCAGACTAGCATCTCATCGCTGCGAGTAAATATTAAAGTAAAAGAATCCAATTGATTGTGGATGGGCCGGAGAGGCGTCGCGGCCATATATTTCACTCAGAGCTTCTAATGCCTCTCTAGTTCGGCTCCTTCGCTCACCGCTGGGCCCGGAATTATTATTCTTCAGGGAGTCTGCATGCTCAAGGTTACAATTTAAATTGTAAAAAGATAAAAACAGTTTCTTATTAGCCCCATTGCCGCAGCCTCGCCTATTCCGATTCGCATTTATCTTTATTTCGGTGACCTCGCGGGCCCCCCGCCGCCGTTCACTGTCAGGTGACCTCAGCTACACGTGGCTTCCTTTCGATAAATCTGCTTAGAGCGTGCCGTGTTTTGCCAAAACTCCTAGTGTCAAATGCAGCAGGGAAATCCTCGACGCAGGGTGGATATTCACAATGGAAATCACACGCGCACAGTTCAGCTCGGGGATTATGGTAACTGAATCATTTGTAATGGATTTGTGGTTTAATATAACAGTGTAATTTCCACAAAAAAATGGCTTTAAGTAATGTTGCAAAGAGAGAGAAAAAATCGGAATGTATCTGAGAAACGATTAATTGGAGCGGGGGACATTCAAAACCAATTTTCTTCACCAAATTGAATTAGTGGCTCGCTTAATAGCTATTAGCTTTGGGATAAAGTGCTCATGGATGCATTTGATGTGTAGCTACTTTAAAAGTGCATTACCTGCTAATGATGAATTTGCAATCAACAAAACAAACTGACTGCTCGAAAGAAGATTACACAAAGCTTTTCTTATAGATTTGGACGTTTGCAGTTTATGGAAGTTCAAGAACATATTTGAAGAATTTTGTGTAGGTAAATAGCAGGAATTATGCTTCTTATTCTTAAAGAGATAGTTCACTCAAGAATGCTGTTCCAAAACTAAATTGAACTTTTAAACCTGATTTTCTTTTGCGGATTATAAATTGATGATATGTTGGAAAATGTGTTTTTGGACTCAACTTAAAAAGCTTAAAAAACTTAAAAAGTTAAATTCTTCAAAATATTTTCTTTTGTGCTCCAAAAAAAAGAATTAAAGTCATACAGGTTTGTAACAACCTGTATGTGAGTAAATGATTTCAGAACTGTCAACCTTGTTAACACTAACATTAAGAACTTCGGGTCAGTTTCTGGTCATCTGACTGGACAGTGCTAAGCACGGGTGCATTTTTACACTAATCTGTCCTGATGAGTCCCACCTACTCATGTGCCATGTGCTAAAACAAGGGTTTAAGTATTGTATCTACACGTGGCCTTAAAAGAAAATTACTTTTCAGTAAAAAATTGGAAAAGTACATACATACACTGCCCTCCAAAAGTTTGGAAACACCCTTGGCAAAGTGTGGTTTTGGATGATATCAGAATAAATCCTTATAATTCCGCACACCTTAATAGCTTCAACAGATCAAGTCAATGTTTGAGTAAACTGGCACCTCGGATGCCCAGATTATGCAAAGCTGTAATAGCTGCTAATGATGCATATTTTGATTAATCGAAAATGTAAGTATTTTCAATGTATAAACTGTTTATGTAATAAAATATGTTTTCTTAGTTTGTGTTGTCCCTTATTAGTGTAAAATTTTCACAAATTAAAAAGGATTCATGCCTATATTGTCCAAACCCTACTTTTCTAGGGTGTTTCCAAATTTTTGAAGGGCAGTATACATGCAAAACTTCATAGCAACATGCAGTGACAGATCATAAAGCATGAGCATCTGAATTACAGTTAATTGTACATGACTGAAAAATGGTCAAATGCATAAAGTACCAAAAACAAACAAAAAACTAAAAATTCTTTATTCTTTTATTTTTTACTTTATCAACATTTAGTCATGAGACCCTCCACTCAAGATCTGATCACAAGAAGTCACAGAAGATGCATTTAAGAAGTATGTTACTCCATGGTGTAAACTGCGATGCCTGACCACTTGTGATAGATCGCGGGACGTTTGCTAATAGCAGGCCTGCATGCAGTGTGAGTCATGCTGCTGGTGGATGGTGACTCACCCACACTGGAGCTGAGGTCTCCGTTCTCTGAGTCGGCCCCGAGCTGGGTGTTGCTTCCATGGTAGCTGCTCATCACCTCAAGTTTGATCTTCTTCACCTTCATGGCCTCTGCGATGGCGGCGTTGGTGGCAGCTGCGGCTGCTGCAGCAGCGGCTGTGAGGCCTACAGCAAGAGAACAAAAAGATAATAAAGGTTCAACTAAAATGGGCTTAAGAAATGCCTCTAGAATTGTTAAAGTTATTTAATCGGGGAGAACAGACAGTAACATTATTTTTATTTTTACTTTTTAAATAAATGCTGTTCTTTTAATCTTTCTATTTATTGAAGAAAAATGTATCTAGAATTAAAAAAATAAATAAATTCTTGAGCTCCAAATCAGCATGTTACAATGACTTTTGACACTAGACATAATCACATAAATAAATAACATCTTATGATAAAATAGAAATGTTATTTTAAATTGTAATATATTTCAAAATATTGATTAATTTTAATGCATCCTTGCTGGAAAAAAAAAATCTATAATTAAAAGAAATTACTGACCCCAAACTTTTTGTTGGTTGCATCATTATATATTATTGTCTGAACAACTGATTCCACATTTTGCAAAACAAACAAACAAATAAACAAAAGCTCAAATGGATTGTTTAAAATGCTACAATAAATGAAGACTCAAAATAATAATAATAGTAATAATATTAAAAATAATTAAATGTATACAATTGTTTTAGTATTCAATAGTATGCAATATTGAGATATACTTTATATAATCACACAAAAGAACAGTTTTAAATTCAGGGTTTTGAGATCGCACACTACTTTGAGCAGGGCTTTACCTACTTCCCACTCTTTAACTGTTTGACACTGTCTTTTCTCCCATCACTAGACTAACTCGTCTTAACTAGAGCAGATCATTTGCATCACATCATGACGGTAGCTTTGCTGTTTTTGATTACACAGCTGGCCCCATTGGACTGATGCAACGTTTTCCGCTGAAAGCCTCACTGTCATGTATGTCTTCTCTGATTTCCGTCTCTTTTTCTCTCTAAATGCAAAGATGACGCCGTTGAGCTTTGATGGTGACAGATGGAGTCAGGAGAACATATCAGGACTGACATGTTGCCATGGTTTCTGTTTGTAAATAAACGGGTGGAGATGTACGACAAAGTGAAAACAAACAGTCTGAAACAGTGGGAAACCAAAGACGCGTTCAAATCACACACATACACACACAACTGTGTGAAACATGCTCTCATCTGACTTCAAATCCATTGTTGTTCTCTCTGAATGAACAGGAACGCTGCGATTCAAAGTCTTTTGGCTCCAGTGGCAATCATCATTTTTTTCCATTGTTTGATTTGTTTAAAAGGAGGACAGTGGAGACGGGGAGATTGGATAAAGAACTGACTCGCTGTCATTTACTCTTTTTCAATGACAAAACACCTGAAAGACTCACAATAAGTAAAAGGAGGATCCTTGAAAGAGACGTTGAATCCATGAATGAAGATTAATGAAATGATGTGAATGGATGAATCAAAGCTGAGCTTTTTTTTTTTTTTCAGTGTTCGGTGTTCACTGAATCCTGTGATCGCCGTCTCATTTTAGACGTACAGTGTATTGAAAATGGTTACAGTACAATAGTCTCATGTATGAGATTAAAAGGCAAAGCAGATTCTGCTATAAGGGCTGAACAACTTCATAAAAATATTAAATGTCATAACTGAATACATTGCAACATTTAAACACATCTGAATTCTTTATATATATTCATTATCCTGTTAATCAATTCAAAGTAAATCCAGTTAACTACAAGATATGGCAATTAATTAACTGCATATTAATATTAAAGAAAAGCAACGCCACAATTATCTCCACATTATTGTGGCAGATAAATAAACCACTAAATACATATAAAAATTACATTACATTAGTCAGTCAATTGTATGTGTTATTTCCATATAATTACACATCTGTCATTTGTTGCTAATTTGAGAGATATTATATGTATTGCTTTTTAGCAAAAGATTCAATGAGTATTTAACATTTTTCCAAGAAAACGGTCCTTAAAATCCCCAAATCCTCTAACGTACCATCAATCCCAGACACGCTCATGGACCGTTTGACTTGTTTCCCCCCCACATGAGGGAAGCCAATTGGTAAATTCATCATCACTAAACTGTCACATTCACTGACATGACTCAACTGTGGCCATTTGGCCTCTGTCTTCTTTCCTGAGCGTGAAGAGAAAGGGAAAAAGAAAGATATCGAACATGTGGCATTAATACGCCACCTTGCCTCCCCAGCAGCAGATAGACAGATGGTGTGGGCAACATTGCATGCCACCGGCTTTCTGGGCTTGTTTGCATTTTAAAGTACATCAGTACCATATTGATGAATCGTATACACGGTGTCGGAGTGGCCGCTCTCGTTTGCTGTTGTATATTCATGCCCTACAGCTGCGGGGGGGATCTACTTCTCCCCCCCCCCCCTCCACTCATAATAAATATGGCCTCCAGTCGCACTGAAGGTCAATCTTCATTTGCGTCTAATGGGAGAGAGTCAACTGTTTTCTAAATGAGATGTATGCGGAGTAGAGACCTGAAGAAAAAAAGAAAAGAAAGAATGAAAACACCTTCTGGTTGCTTTGCGTGAAAAAGTCAGGCATTTGAGTTGCATTTAGGGGAATTTTTAGTCCGGCAATTACAGTATGCACTTTAGTAATACATTAAACACATCTCTCATATTCATTTATCAACTAAAATGGATATGTCTATATGGAATGTCCTGCAGGTGTGGATGTTATCAATAAACAGCTTACCATAATTTCCTGCTCGATTAGTCTATCACAACATAAACTAGTGGCTCTCAGCTGGCAGACTGTCAATCAGAAATGGTCAAGATAAAGATAGCAATGAGTAAACGTTTCTAACCAAAATAAGCTTGTCAGTGTTTTTAAAGGAAAAGGCTTTTTCCTTCTAATAGAACTTTTTTGAATTTAGGAAAAAATTATCTTTCAACCACTGAAAAACAAATAAATAAATGTTTAACAACAACACAAAAGGAAAAAGTAAATATACTCAAGACTTTATTAAATATATATTACTATAGGATAAACATGTTTTTGTGATAATATATAATTAGATATAATAAAATTATAAATACTAATTATAAAATTGCTAAAGTAAATAAATAAATAAGTCAAATTTTTCAACGAAAAAGGAAATGGATTAGATCAAATCTTTGTTTGCATAGGATAAACAAGCTTTGTGACATGTTTTGGAGTCCATATATAATTATATATAATAAAATTATAAATAATTATAACTTATCTTATCAAAATAAAGAAATTTAGATTTTTTTTTAAAAAAATTAAAAAACAACACCACTAAATGAAAAAGGAGACTAGATTAAATATTACTTTGTGTAAGACAAAAATGGCTTGTGACATGTTTTAAGGGCAATATATAATTAGATATAATAAAATTATAAACACTAATTATAAAATATTTGATCATAACAAACAAAAACAAATAGATGAACAAACAAACAAAGTAAATAAACAAATACAATGTTTGCCATTTTCAACAGCACCACAAAAGGAAAAAGTAGATACAACCCAGACTAAATTAAACATTAATATAGGATCAACATGGTTTATAGCATGTTTTTGAGACGATGCATAATCATATATAATACAATTCTAAATACTACTTATAAAATATCAATAATGAAATAAACCCAACAGAGAACAAGCATGCAAGAGGCAATTGTATTCATGTTTATGAATCCTCCTCTACATTATCATTCAATATCTTTCCAGAGAGACAGTTTGGTTCATTAGATCACAAATAACATCCATCGTAGGCTACAAGGGTGTTTGACTGTAACATCTACATCAGAGTGCCCATCCACAAACCGTTCTTCACATCAGCAACAAGTCCACTCGTAGTGCCCGTGCACGTCTGAACATCACAACGAGCAACCCACTCCTTCCTCAATTAGCATTCATTAGTATGCAAAGCACCAATACCAGATCGCAATGTTTCGACTTTTGAAAGTCACCTTTAGATTCAGACAGCCACGTCTGTTTTCTCACAGACACAAGGATCTCTTCAGCCATATATAAACAGCTGAGCCTGAGAGAGAACGAGCGGGCAGACAGGCGCAAGACGGCGACGTGGGGAGGGGACTTTGACAAATAAAGAATCGCATGGTACTGTCATACTGCGCACAAAACAGCAAATAATAGAGATGGGGTCTGATCGTAGCCCTTGGAGCAGCTGTCATATTAAATAATAATGAAGGATCTATTAATATGCAAAGGAACCAGCAGCAGACTGGCTTAACGCTGTCATGCCTCTGAATATTGTCAGAATGTTCATTATTAATTAACATGCAGGCTGCCCCATACCTGCTCAATGTCAGAACATTCTTATAACAAATAAGAAATGTATGTGCCTCCTTCCACTAATAGTGTAATTAAATTAAGATCAGATTAACTTCACATCAGTACACAAAGAGTGACTTAGCCATGCTTATGATAAGCAAGTGCTTATCTACTGACTTAATGTTGCGGGCTCCTAATAGAGACTGAGGCCAAATTTCACTCTATTTACCCAGTATATTTGCAGAAATGAGCTCCGTTTCAGTGACTATTGAGGACCAATCGCACGCTCAAAGCTGAGGTTGTGCCAGCGAGGACTGGGTGAATTAATGCATCTGAATTGTTCCATCTGCATTAGAGCCAAATACCGCACATCAATTATGAGCTGCCGACACTGGGTGTGAGGAGAGTCGCATTAGAGTTGACTGATCTGTGTATGACAGTGTAATCTTGCATCTGCGTGAAGGGCTACATGTTTCATTAACCTCTTTTTGTGTCGATTCTCCCAGTCTCGCTGCTTTTCTAGTTGACTGTGTACCTGATGACAGACTGATGGAATGATACCATGATGTCATTTCCTGCATAGCTGAGACACTGTTAAAGTGTTACTTTTAAGTGTGTGTGTCAATCTTTCTGTCTGTCTGTCTATCTATCTATCTATCTATCTATCTATCTATCTATCTATCTATCTATCTATCTGTCTATCTATCTATCTGTCTATCTATCTGTCTGTCTATCCATACACCCATGTGTGTATTTGTGTGCAAAAGCTTGGAGTTGGTCTTTTTTGTTGTTTTTAAAAAAAATCTAATGCTTGAATATTTCTAATTTCTTTAATTAAAAAAAATAATAATTTGAAATATTATTACAATTAAAAAATCTTATATATTAAATATATATTATTAATATATTAAATATATTATAAAATATAAATTATTCCTGTAATGACAAATAATTTTAAGCAGCTCCAGTCTTCACAGTCACATCCTTCAGAAATCACCAAATCTGATTTTGGTGCTAACATTTTTTTTTTATTATTTATAATGTTAAAACCCATCAGGTTGCTTCATATTTATGTGTAAACTCTGATAAATATATTTTTAAAAGATTCTTTGATAAACAAAAAAAAATAATGATTTCAATCTTTTTTAACATTATAAATGTCTTTACTGTCACTTTACTGTCACCACATTGATCAATTTAATAAATCCTTCCTGTATTATATATATATAATTTACATTTTATAATATACTCTTTACAGACAGATTTTTTTAAATGTAATAATTCTTCTAACTATTATTTTTTTAACAAAAATAAATCTTATCACACATCTTGTGTCTTAACCCCAGACATTTAGAGATATTTTGTATGCATTATATGTGTTAACTAGTCACCTGCTCAGTATAACAGGAATAAACAGGGAGCTGGAAATGATGCTATTCCTGCAGAGTAACTGTGGTGCTAAATGACATGCTATGGAAGAAAAACATCTTAAGTGCTGCTTTAAAACATTGTTGTGCACGAAGGCCCTGATCATTTGCCAACATTACAATTACACTGCTTTTTGATGAAGGTTACACTAACAAAATAACTTGGACCACTTCATTTTGTTTTTTAACTGTTGTTTACATTTGCTAGTGCTGTTCGAGATAACCTGGATCTGTGAAAACCGAATGCAAGCAAATCTCACTGCATCTGCTCATTGCATGGGGCTTCATCTACCAAACAACCAAAGACCCTTACAAACTTGATTGTATAAAATGTTACTTTTCTTTAGAACTTCCAACCAAAATGTCAAGATCAGAGCCTCTCTCATGGTTTAAAGGCCTGGATATCAAAGGGTTTTTGTCGTGGTTGCTAAGGACTAAATAAGAGTAGACTCTCATCCTGGGCTCTCATCCTGTACCGCATGGCCTTTGAGTTCCTGTTTCTAAACAAGACACTGATAGGCTGACCTCACTCAAACATGGAGGGGCAGCTGGACGCAGTTTCCCAAGCCGAATGGTTTGCTAATGCTTCAGTGGCATTGTTTGAGATTACCAGTTCCGCTGCCAAGCTGGAATGTCAATAGTTTGCCCTCAATTTCAAGTTTAGAGAGAGAATGCTACACTTACACTGCAAAGAACATACAAAAAGAAAATTCAGCAATTCATTCATTTCATTAGGTTTAGAGTAAAACGATTTTTGATTAGCACTGAATTCAAAGAGGATTTTGGCAGACATTCGGTGTGAACTCCATGTGTATGAAGACTTGCATGTTGTAGCTTGTTTACAGATACAGATACAGAAAACACCATACTTTGCAAAGAAAAAACAAGAAAATTGACTTAGGTTTGAAAATGATAACTATATGGCTTTGTGTTCAATAATTGCTCAAGAATCCGCAAGAGAGTCTTAACGAGAAGTTAACTGTACATTAACAAGGAGTGAACCATAACCTAATGACTGTGTGTTATTAAAAGATGGCAGAACAACCGAGAGCACGATATGTAAATCAGGACCCTTTCTCGCAAACGACATCAAAGCCGCTACAATGAAAACCAGCCGTAAATAGAACAAAAGCATAAGACTTGCTCCAGGCAAACTGAAGGCACAAACGGTTGTTGTTGATTCTTGTGGCGATAAGCTTACTTTAACATCACATCGGCCTATGTACATACAGCAGTGAAGTGGATTTAATCGGGCTAATTAAAATCCACTCAAGGCAGAATGCAGCATCCACTATAATAATCTGGAAGAGAACAACTCTCCACTCCAATTTATTCTGGAGCTGTGGTTGCACCGGTGGGGGCTTGCTGGGAAGGGAGGGGGGTCAGCCGGGACGGTCAATGGTTCTGGCTGGTAGTTTGGAAGAGGGCTGTCAGATTTTGCAGCGTGCCATTTAACGGATGGGCAGCGGGCTGCTGTGAGAACGGGCCGGGGCGCGGGAGGAGGTCCGTGTGCGTTACCTGTGGGGGGAATGATTCCTGGCGACATGAGGCCCGGCACCGAGTGTGGCATGATGTGAGGGTTCTCCGGCGATGTCACACTCTGGGTCCGTTTCGGAGGCCTCCCGGGTCTTGAGCTAAAACAGAAGTGAAGTGGCGGAAAGGGGGAGGCAGAGGGAAGTGGAGAAAGAAAGGGAGGGGTGAGAGACAGAGGTTTCCGTTAACATTCGGACCAGAACGCAATTCCATTCCGAAGAGCTAACATGTACTGTAAATAAATTCCTTTTCAAGGACAGTTGCTTTCTGCTGCTCGACATAATAGACTTCCATAACTAATTAGATTACACAGTGAATTCATTTCCTTTATTGAAGATCAACCACTTTTTGATGCATAATTCATAGCCCGTACCTCGTTACCTGCCCTTCCGTATTAATATCCCTACACTATTTGAATTACCTCGTTTGCATATGCTAAAATCCGGCCATGCGGCTTTCAGCCTGGAAATTACATGTTAACTTGTTATAATTATTGCAGTCAGGCCACTATTGATTTATGAGACTTTTAAAAACCAAATATATGTAGTTCTGGTAATGAATGATATTCTAAGGTTCTTCAGGAAATTAAAAGGCAACGGCTGCCTTAGGAAACGTTCTGCTTGCTTGATTTAATAGGAGTCATAGCTGGAAGCTGGTGTGACTGAGTGACTCAGACCTGTTGTGCGTTTATGATGGAAACTTTTATTACTTGAAATGAGTGACCAAGATCACACAATGATTAATGACACAACAGGCGCAAGTCTGGCGGAGGGGGGAAAAAAACGCCCCTACGAGCTGATTGTCAGATATTTTTCACACATTGCTATGTTCTGTTCATCCGTGCATTTTTCTCCTCTAATTTTGGCAAAAACTGAATAACAAAAAGGCCTCTACGGAAATATTTCTTCACAGAGAGTGTCCGTAATAAATCAGTGTAGTTGTTACAGTAGCATGGGCGCTGCAGCCGTTGGGGACATCTCCCCTGATTTTTATCAAAAAGGTGATTCCGTTTTTTAACTAATCGCATACGGAATGCATTCAAAATGTTGCTTAAATGATATACAAAAACCTATTATGGAGGGTTACTTAGGCACAAGACCTTCCATTCATAAACACTGTAAACATTAAGACAAAAACTAAATATACGAAATACACACTATTTATGAAGGATTGATAGAACAATTATAAATAAATAAAATACTTTTATATTTTCATATTTTCAAATGAACAACAATTAAATGAGAAATAATTGTTCCTGCTTTTGGTTGTTACCAGAGAAAAGCTCATTTTCAGGGCATTGTCTATATTTCACAGCACTTGCGTTACAATGGCATATCAGGACATGATTGAAAGAGGCCTTCATTAACTCAAGGTTTTGTTCCCTGCTTTTCCAGTGACTAAACAGGGCCTCATTTTCATGGCCAAAAGGAAAGCATAAGAGTGCATTCACTACGACCCAAGGCCTTTTTAAAAGCTCACTTATTCATGTACCACCAAAGTCTGTCATGTGCATCAGTTTAGTCCATTTACAGACTGGGCAGATGAGCTGCGTTTCATTGCATTTTATCATGTTTTATCCCTGACAGGCATGAAATTGAAACGGAAATTCTTTACTTCGCACACTAAAAACAGAAGAGGTCATAAACTCCATGCTCAGAGTTAGCCACGAGAAGGAGCAGCACTAGATACGGTCAGCCCTGGGGCCATTCACACTGTAAGGGGTTTGAACCATATCAGCCTGTTCAGATGTGACAGAATCATTTCCACATCGCATCACACAACAGAAATAGAGACATCATCATACTTCATATAAATGTTCCAGTAAGAGATTTCACTATGTTGTTATAGATGCGTCTTTAGGAATCTTTGAATTAAAGTTTTACAGCGCCCCCTCTGTTCATATTTGGCATTAGCGGTTTGATGTATTCATAAGAGTCTTTTCCAGCATGTGGCAGGCCATAAATGAGCTTTAGTTAAGGATAACTTGCACAAAAACTATTCTTTCACCTTTATAATTTCTCTAACCTATAAAATATAAAAGATAACTTTGAGCAGAATGTCCAAGCTGCTTTTTCTCATTCAATTTAAATGAAAAAAGACTGAAACTGGTCACAAGACACACATAAAAACAATGAAATCTGGCATTATTAATGTTTAAAAAACTATCCACTCTTTTTCGTACATAAATCTATAACTTCAACTATTGCAGGTGGGTAAAGGATAATACAATTTCAATTTTGGATGAACTATCCCTTTAAATACAGCACTTTGTCTGAGTTTGTCACAGGAGAGCTGAGGAGACCCCAACAAGAAACGATCACATGCCCGACCCACAGAATGTCCTAAAATGAAATTCCTCCTCCTATAGAAACACCTCTTTGATCTTATGAGGAAGATTGCATGACAGTTTTGCTGTCATCACTTTCAATGTACTGAGCTGAATTATTTATGAAAGACCTCAATAGATGGCATGTGATGGTAAAAGCCTTCCTCCGTTCTCCTGCAACAATGCCAAAAGCAGAAAAAACTTGGACAAAAAAATGGACAAAATGTCACATCAACTTTAGCTCCAGGAAGAGCAGGGGATTGTGAACAAAGCAGACGTTTAGCCTCTGAGCTGTGGTGGGATCTGCTTACGGAGTGTTTACACCATATTTGACGAAGGTATAGAGTGGAAGAGGAAACAGAGAATGAAGGCTTTTGTTATAAGGCTGCAGCAGCAATATTTTAACTTACGTTAAATACTTAGCAGGTCAGTTCACCCCGAAATGAAAATTCTGTTATTGTTTACTCACCCTCATGTCATTGCAAACCTGTATGACAGAACAAAAAAGATACATGACAAAAAGCAACATGAAAGTATGATAAAATTCATACTATACATGCATAAGGGTGAATTATGACAACTTTCATTTTTAGCTAAACTATCACTTTAAGTGATACATAGTGAGTTTTTTTGTGTTGTTGTTATTAAGCATCCTAAATTATAGTAACTTTATTTTGCTTGGCTTTACTTTTTTTTTGCTATGGCTTGATTTTAATTTATGACAGCATGATAGTGCTCTGAAAAACAAGTTGGAAACAAAGCTGAATAACATCAAGTGTTTAAAACTGAAATCCCTATCATGCGACAACACAGAAGGTTTTCACTTAAAACAGGACGGCCTGTGCTCATATGTTCAAGAGGACACTGCAGTCATTTAGCTGAGATATGCATGAGCATTCTCTGCTGTTTGTCGCTTCTGTAAACAGCGATTATGGGGCCACTGAGGACGAAGGGAGAACAAGAGCTGGACCTTCACAAAAGAACGAGTACAATTTGTCATGTGCTGGATGCTGAGTCCTTAAATAGCCCGGCACAAAAAGTCCTCAAAAGTAGGCTATTAGAGCACAACAATGGTTCATGAGATCCACTTGTGTCTGAGATATGCCCTGTCCACTCCACTACTGGATGTCACCAATACCAAACATAGTTAAGTCCTTTTTCCTTTTCTTTTCGTTTATTTTTTGTAAGTCTGGGATATGCTTCCACACAATGGGAGAAGCAAGGCTATCCATGACGTTTTGCTGAGCACGATGCTGACAAATTCAAATAAACAAGATTTTCACCCCTAGAGGGAGAACGCAATGTTTGCTTGCATTTCTTTATTAGATAAAGCTGAGTGGTTTGTATTACTCAAAAGGTAAACATTTGAAATTAGTTGCAAAATGCAATGCAGATACAGCCAACCAGTTATTGAGGAAGAGGGTTACAGCCAGGGTGTGAATTATGAGGTTTATATATATATATATATATATATATATATATACAAATATATGCTAAACAGCTTTAATATAATGTTAAGGGGGAAAAATGTTAATTTCTATATTTTTAACTCATTGTACGTATATAACACTGGTTACACCATATGGAAGATACAGAAGAAATAGTGATCTTGGAATTGAAATCTTATCTTCTAAGACACATCAGTAAAAGGAAGCGTGAATGATTAAAATTCAAGATGGTCAACTTGAAAAATTCTGCTTTTTAGCAGAACAATCAAATCATCCAGCATTCTCTCTTTACTGCTGATAGCATAGTTAATAACAGATCCTGTCTCCCAACTTTGGAACTTTTATAGACAGTACTTGCCTGAGGCCAAAAAGTGGCAAATTTGTAACAAATGTTGGAATTCTCCTTTTGTTTTGCATTCATGGCGAAAAGAAAATAAGAGTGAACTTTCCCTGAACCATGCTTCCTTTAACGGACTTGGTCCATGTTGACCCAGGAGTTCACACTGGAACATGATCTCCTCTGTCCCACCACACTGAGAAAGCAATCAGATTAAACCCACAAAATAAATGGCCATCTCACTTCCACAATACAAAAGTCAGCAATTAACGGAATTCACCCTCCCTTGTGTTGTTTCTTAATATCTGTTTGGAAACAACATTTAAAAAAGAAAAAAAAATCACAGTATTTCTGTTTTAAATACCAATTTCCTGATACAATAAACAAAAACCTCTTAAAACGACTAAATACTGAAATAAAACTACTACCACAAAAACTAAAAAGAAATAAAAAATACAAAAAAGTGAAGCAGTTCATTAAAAATACACCTACAATCTTAACAGATATTTCTTTCTTCTAGAACAAGAATTATTACTTTCTCAAACTCATATCAAGAGAATGCATTATTGTGTACTAACATCTATTAAACTAATCTGTATACAGTCAGTTTGAGTTTAAAATCCAGTATTTTATTTTACGTTTATAATATTTGTTCAACACAAATTTGAGAAGTACACAAAGATTGTATTTGATCAGTATTTTTCCAACAGGTTTGTGAACCTCTGGACCTAATGGAGACACATTTGGTGCCATTTGATGAAACGTTATCCTGGAGTCAATACGTGTCTCGCTCAGGTTTACAGAAAGAACATTCCGTTTTGATTCGCCTCAAATGGAGCAATTAACCTTTCCCATCTTCTTTTTGTTTGTCATTGGGAAAGGTAAAGATAAAGATATTTATTCCATTTACTCGCAGTCAACCAAAACAAGCGGACGAATCACAGCATCTCTGCTTCTGTAAATACAGACTCCTCCAGAAGCCCGCCAATCAGGCCTTATAAAATATTAACCCAATGTCATTGCCCTTTTCAAATCTCTCACCTGGAATTCCCTAATTGTTCCCTTTCTTTATCTCGCCGAAGCAAAGTGTAAATAAATTAACAAAATAGCTTTTATCAGCCTGAATAACCTTTTAACTGAAGGATTATCACTGGTTTATTTTTCATTTCTTTTCGTGCGATAGCAGCACATGCCTCATTGATTACTTTGCTGAGGTGGTGGCCAGCAGAGAAAACAAGGGCCTGATAACAAACCGAGGTCTCCGCACTAACAATAACACACTACGCTCAGATTAGGCCTCCTGACTTTGCAGCTTTACTCGGCTTGATTAGATGGAATACTGGCATGTAAAGCTGCTCCGTTTTACTATGCAATCTTTGTGTGGACTGACTGGAAGATCGAAGCATATACTGTAACTCTGGCTGATTGATCATAGTTAGAAAGATATTCAATTCAACTACTGTACATTCAAAGAACTGGACCAATACATTAGACTGGATCATTTCAACTGATGGATTCCAAAGAGAGTGGAATGATTGCAAATGGTTGTTATAAAAATATTAAGGGGCAGTTCACTCAAACACAAACATTCTTTTATTAATTTCTTAGGTTAAGCTCAAAAGCTCAATTCACAAAACAAGCGTAAAAGTTGAACAAATAACTTTTTTAAGCAAGCTATTTTCATAGAAATGGTAGATCAAATTTGCAAATTAGTCTCGTCCAGTTTTTCAATTCAACTTACTGATTCAATAGTTTTCAAGTTAGGAGTATAGGAAAGATTATCAGTGAAAAGTATTAACTTTTGGTCAAAGATATCAAATGGCTTCAAAAGGCATGAGATATACATATATGGGGAATACCTTTATAGTTTTTTTTTTGGGACTATGTAGTCACTACAAACTGTTGTTTTATAGAAAAGAGGAGCATGAAATATCTCCTTTTGTTGAATTTTTGAGTGAACTATCATTTTAATGCTGAAATACTTTCACTGCTCTTAAAAAGCTCAGGACCACCATGGACGAGCTATGGCTGCGATTGCATTACGAATACCAAACATTAACATTCTCGCCTTTGCTAACCACTAAACACCTCTTTTATTCTGTACACAGTACGCCAGCATCAACTTCAACTTTGCTAAGTTTTCAACAAGGGTAGAAAGGGAAGCAAAAGTAGTGGAATCTGTGACAATACTTGATATATAGCAACTGGAGTGGCTGTCTCAGTCACTTACACCTGCACATGAATGGAGGTCAGCTGGAGCGTCGCAATGACCCATTCCACAGGCGCTCCTGCATTAATCAGCACTGCCTCAGATCTGCATTTTATCTCTCCCTTTATTTGCATTGAACTGTTGTTGCTTTATCGCCACCAGCTCTCTCTCTCCCTCTCACACCTGTCACCCTCAGCCAGGTAGACGCCTTATCAGATCAACATAGATGGATTATGTGTGAGCATTTCATATAAAGTGTTTTATAAGCAGGAACAGCTGCATCCGCTGGTAAACGGCGAACTTTTGTGAGGAACAATATATTAGATCAAATGCACATAATGAAAGGGAGCAGTTACCCTCAGCGACCTACAGTGGTACTCTCCTCCCCAGACGTGTTTTTCTGCCCAATCCTTCAACAGTCTCGCGCCAGGCGTAACATTTGGAGATACAAAGAGCTCCCAGGTTATAAAAGTGGCCTTCCTGCTGCTTTTGTACACTGCACGGTCTGATTAAAGAGTCACTGGGCAGGGCCATCAGATTGCGTCGCTGCGGAGGAACTCAGAACCCAGTCTTGTTCCTTCCTTCAGCTTTATTTACATGACCGTGGCTTCATGTAAAAGTATGCAGAGCAACTGGTCATAAAACATATGAAAATGTATGTGAGTGAGTTTGTGCTATTCACAAGAATCAATTAAGAATTGTTGACCAATATCTCCAGTGTCGGACAGGTTGTCTGACAAATTAAAACAAATTAGGATTTACATATTTTATCCATAAATTTGTTTGTTATAATATATATATATATATATATATATATATATATATATATATATATAAATATGCTAGAAAAATGGTTCTTGACCAAAATGCTATTCATGTCAGACTATGTACAATTACTACAAATTTCTAAGTAATGACTGTGTTGTTTTTTATATTGCTGTAACTTGAAAAAAAATATACATTTTATGATCTTATCTAAATTCCATGCAAATTTGCATTCTTCTAGATTTTTTTTCCCACTGTAATATTTATGCATTTGTCCTGCAAATTACTTTTTTTCACTGAGATTGCAACTGAAAATATAATATTGTAGGGGAGATCTTAAAGGAGAAAAAAAGATCTGAAAGGAAGATAAACTGCTGATTATTTTAATGCATCATTAATGACAAAAAGCCGATTTCTTAATTGCATACTATAATTGTGAAGCTTAAAATTGTTTTGTATCAGTACTATTAGCACTAATAAGGAGCAGAAGGCCTGTACATCCTGGGAACTGATGTAGAATGCCTAATTGGTTGACTTTTCCGTGCCTAATGGACGATTCTCTTAATTAAAAAGACACTGCAGAAAATGTTATAGATCAGATACGGCAGAGAGAGAGAAAAAAGTAAATGCAGTTAATCAAATGTATTAAAATGAACAGTTCCAGGAAAGTTAAAATGAGATGGCTAGATATGATTTCCATCGGAATATTTATTAATTTCAGTCCCTTTGGTTAACAAAACAGAGCTGCGCTTATCTTCAGAACGGTGAGGAAATGCTCTCAGTGATCTCCCTTTACCATGCAGAACTGCGACGCATATGAAACAAGTCTTCAAAACAAGGCTTTAAAAACTTACTAGTCAGGGTGCCTTTGAGGATATTTAATTAAAATCTAATCCTGCATTCATTAAGGCTCACATAAATTAAGCTGTCATTCATAAGATTTATGGATTCTCATTTGCATATTGCATACAATTCATCAATTACTCAAGTATGAAAGGAGCACATTTCCCTTGGAGCTGCCTGCTGCCCTGCCAGCATTTGAAATGAGAGAAAGAGCGATACTGTCAGGCATTCGAAACAAACTTTCCCCACAATGTCTGCCTCTTGATTAATCTAATTTCCAAGGCATCCTTTTACAAGATTGTACACAGTCCAGCTGCAGTTTTCAATTATATGTCCTGTCCTCACCACTAACTTTGAATGGGAGATAGATGTAACGCAGGGCAAGTATCCAACCCCGGTCTCCTCCGCATCACATGCCTGTTTACTCCGATCTTCGTAAATTAAGAAAAAAAAAAGAGAGAGAGAGGTGTTTTAGAAGCAGATGGAGTCGGGAGGGAGGGAGAAGGGGGAAATGCTGTAATTTTATTTGGTGGGATGTCAGACGAACGGCTCGGAGTGTAATAATAGCATATTTCCTGTCACATTTACATCCGCCGTGCTTTCTGACAGAGGGAGGTTTCGGCGAACACATTAACGACTCCCTCTTCGAAGAGGCGCTCGTCCACTGTGGGAGAATGCCGCCGTGGAGGAAGTGCTTAAACCGAGCCGAGCGTGAATACTTCTAAGATAAAAGGTCAGGCGAAAACAAACAGATGACTTGCGAGGATGAATAGAATTAATTGAGTCATTAATATGCATGGCTAATAAAGCTCGAAAAAATTCTACGTGGAGAACCAAATCATTGTCGACTATTCTCTCTTAATGGCCCATATTTTCAGCTCGAAGGGATCTGGGACGTGTACGTATCAATCTCGGAGAGGAGGAGGAGGGGTGCGTTTTACGAACAGGTTGGGATAACCTCAGCGCCGATTGTTAAAGTCAGACAAAGCAAACAAAGCGAACTTGTTCTAGTGAGGATATTAATTCCCAATTAATCCCAAATTCTGGCAGAGGAACAGACCAGTGCAGCAAGTGAAAGTCATCTTGAAGGGTACTTAATTGGTTCCCAATAGTAAAAGAGCTTGATAACAGAGATCAAGCCGCAGTTTATTAATCCATCCCATTGTCTTATGAAATTGTCGTCGAAAGTAACTTCAGATAGAGCCAATAGTTAAGACTTTAATGTGCTTTTAATATTAACAAGAGGAAGCAATTAAGAGGCCACAAAACAATAGCACTCAGACTGATGCATATTAATTTGGCAAATATGATTTCAGAATCAATACGATTAAGGCAGCGTGCCACACGAACACACTCGCAGACACACACACACTTACAAGTCTAGAGGCTTCTTTTTTTTTCTTTAAAATAGAACACTTGTCCCACATTACATGGAACTGTGTTTCATAAACATCCATGTTTTGCATATGACAGCCCAGCCTCTGTATTTCTGTTCATTCTTTGACATTTCCGTTGCCCACTGACTTTCCAAAGTCATTAATTCAGTCGGCCGCAACTAAAACAGGCCACGATGATAATTATAACGTGAGCAAATATCTGATATTGAGCAAGACGTAGGATGTGAGGTCTGTATCCTCTCAGGGACAAACAAACTTAACATCAGGACTAAACAGGAAGTCCTTAATGATTAACATTAATTGGACTGTGGAATCGGTATCCTGTGTGAAACATTAAACAAAAATTATCCACTGTTTATACTCTTTCTGCTTTCTTAATAATTAATGAAATGTAAATATTCCAGGGAGTCCAGAAGTGATCTGTGGTGGGAGAGGAAGAGCGATGTTTACACAACGGCGCAGCGAGTCTGCGTGGAGAGACGGGGGTTGCGATCCGCCCCGTCCTCCTCCTCCTCCTCCTCCTCCACCTCCTCCTCCTCTTGAGCTTTTAGATACTGTTTATGCAGAACGAATCATCCTCTGTGACTCCCGGATTCTGATCAATTCCATTTGAATGCAGTTTACTGTGAAAACACAACAATTGACAACAAAAAAATGCTTTCTGCTAACACAATCCCTCGATTTGTCCCTGCTAAAAAGAATCAAGGCCCGGCTGCTAAACGCATGTCAGCCGCATCCGTCTGCGTCTCTTTGATCCTTCAGGACGAATCACCGACTGCGTGCGGAGAGCAAACAACCAGAACCTTTTAAGACAGTTGGAGGGAAAAGCGCCCCACCCAGTCAGGAGACAAATCGAATGTGGCACGTACAAGTTTACTTTCATCCTTGCTGTCTGATTGCCATCAACTGCCAAATGTGGCGTAATGGCAGCGAGGCAAGGCCCATGTCGTTAAACCCACAGAATGACAATTACTTTAGACAAGCTTTATCAGGGCCCAGCCTCCACAACGCTAACTAAATCACTCGCTTTATTCCTGGAAGCTTGCGATTCCATTAAAAAGCTTCATGAGGAGGTAAGAAAAGTCCATTTAGGCTCAGCGTGAGAGCAAACAGTCCGACTCAGCAAATCGTGCGAAGTCTTCACACCACTTGATGATGTAATTCTTAATGCATGGCCCTGGTCCACATAAATCTTAAGCGAGACATCACCTGAGATTTTTTTCTGTCCCTTTCTGCTATCTCTCTTTCTCGGTTTTATGATGAATTGTTTGTAACATCTCTGCGACTAAAGCCTTCAACCTCTTCAAACCGCTGCCTCTAATAACTCGTCGCTACAGGAGTGGGGGGAGGGGGCATGACAGAATGATGAATATCACAACAGACAGCTCCAATATGGTACAATTTTAGCAGATCAATATCGCACTGCAATATAAGAAAAAGCAGCAGATATTAGTCTACACAGTGTATTACAGATGAGGAACATCTATGCTCTCTACTCTCATGCCAGGCCCTTGCAGATATTTCACGCACGTCTCGTACTCCGCGCCTCGCATATTCACGGACGTCCGTGGAAACTAATCACTCTGTGGGTCGAACGGGCATCTGCTAAGAACAAGCTTGATGCGCTAACGTTTTAAGTGACTTCCGTGGACAAGGTTACTTAAACAGAAATAAACTATGGCGAGGTGCTAGGGTCCAATTATTCACGAGAGGAGAAGTCTCTCTCACAGGCTGATAATGGCTTTAAAGAATAATGTTGTAGAGATTACAAGATACTACAGAGAAGACTATGAAGGTCGATGGTGGTTTGGAGGAAGAGGCCCATGTTAGCACTTGGGTAATTCAGCTCTCTTCAGTGACAGTTTTGAATGTTAACACAGCCTTGGACAATAATAAGTCTATTTATTTTGCTATTGCTATCAAGTTTGTGCACCACTGCTCATTTAAACTGAGCAAACAGGATACATACTTACAATTCAAATTTGAACATAAGGAAGTAGAACTGAAATGAACTGGGCTGCGTTCTCCGAAACCACCTTAACGCTACGTCGTTCTTAAGTTGTACCTTAAGACGTACCTTATCTTTAGCGCCTGTTTTCCGAAACCTTCTTAGTTAAGT
>JAUMHE010000056.1:12316037-12368312 GCA_032359235.1 Enteromius mattozi | reverse complement strand
TATAACTGTAGTTAAGGTGTACCTTTTGAGTCTTCGTAGCGCGCTAAGAGACAACGTTATCGGAGAACGCAGCCCTGAAAGTTAAAGTTTATTTGACTGTTGCTGTGTTTTTTACTTAAATGAGAGAGTTTGAGAATATAATTTTTACAGGCCTAAGAGCACTACATTTCCCAGAATGCATTACCTGTGATTGATTTCTCTTCCTGTGATTCTAATTTAAATTCCTGTGGGGCTTGGACAATTTAAGTCAAATACTAAGTCATCAAATGAAGAAGGGTCAATTCTTACATTTTTACATTTTGCCCAATTCTAGGTCATAATAATGAATCATTGTATACTTGCATTTTAATGTTAACATTAAGCATTTTCCCCTTACTCTTCAAAACGACCCACCGGCTTTCCAGAGGTGAACTACAATCAATAATTTGGTACTAATCTATAATTAGCGTTTAAACACTAATCAGTTTTACTCTGAGCAACACTTGTCCAGTTAAAACTGGACAAAAAAAAGGGAGCAAACTAAAGATATCATACAAATTCAGATAATAAAAAAAGAAAAATGACAAATGATTTCCTCCCTCATTATTCATCTCAGCACCACATACTAGGATTCGTAAAATTCACAACAGCATGGGTTCCATTCTAACTAGACACCACTGACCATATTGCAATGGACTGTCTCGCTCTCACTCCCATCAGCAAGACAAGTAAGATGGTCTGGGGGGCAAAAAGGGGGATTGCAAATGTTCATAATGCATAATATCTTCTCTCACTGGGGAGCAGCTGAGGGGCCCCTTAGCTGTCACCGGCAATAGGGCCCAGCCATTGTGAGAGCTCAAGGTTCGTTAAATACTATTAATGGAACACAGTATCCGTTGTGCTCCGAAACTTGTCAGCATTTCATTAGAGACTGATAAACATATAATAGAGAAGTGTCAGGCCCAGAGTGGAGCGTGTGACAGGCCGGCGGGGGAAGGATTTGGAGGATTTCGCTGCTGCGATCATTCATTCCCATGATCCACTGCTGACTGACAGAATGATCTCGGATATTTCTGGGAGGAACGAAACCTAGACTGTCTGATGTGGGGCTCAGACCACAAATACAAAGTTGTGCATCAGACAATATATAATTTTCCCTTTGTTTTAGCATCAGGGTTTAATCAGATGGAATACTGAACTTCATTTGTGGTCCAGCTGGATTTGGAAATAATGTACAGCAGCTTTGGGATACAGCAGATTGTGAGGTCAAACTGAGGGAATATGCCTAATCATTTGATTGTAATATTCTATATAGATTTCTTTTTTTAATTTCTAATTGCTCCAAGACAAACTGAGTTGTAAAACGTAGGACTTTTGTACCTTGTTGCTGATGTTTAACAAGACACTTGAGCCTTTCACACCATCAGCAATTGGTCACCAATGCTGTTAATCAGTTAATCTATTCTTTTTCCCCGTCTTGCGAGAAATATGTAAAGAAAGATAATTAAAAACGTGTTAGGTGAAAGTCCAGCAGCCTTGCTCCGAGTGTATGTTCTCACAATGCACGCTTTGTTCGTCTTATTAACCTTCTCGCTACTCAGCGTGCCTATAAATGAAATCTTTAGCCCTTTACATGTGAAATTAAAACTGCAGTCCCCTGAGCACTTTTAATTATTCCTCTCCTGAAAAACTTCCACTTTTGTCAGCCCGCTTTATTAGCAAAGCAGCCGACTCCCACTCTCTCTCTCTCTCCCCAAGTCTGTCATGGTTCACTCCTTTGAATCTCTCTCCTTTTTTCCCTCTTTTCTTCCAACAGGCCTGTTAAATTCTCACCTTGCGCTGCCCTTGTCATCAACCCGATGAAGCACAAAGCTAGGCAGCGAGGGAGTGTTTACTCATTTCCCCAGCACATTATCTATCACATTAATCACAGGCCCGGACCTTCTGGACACAGCGGTTTCCTGCTCTGCCCTGGACTCTCATCAAACCTGACCATCCCTCTCAGTGCACTACACACACTAAACAGCAGCGCTGCACACCAGTAAGAGCGGCTGTCTCTTTATACAGCAGATAATGTTAAGAAGATAGATAAGAGTCAAATGCCCATGTTTCTCCTTATCGGTTAATAATCAGGGAAAAACACAAGCTGCTTGACATAAATATGCATGATAAATGAAGTCAGTGTATCCAATTAACTAAAATTAATTGCATGTAAATTGCATCTGTAAAGTTTTCCTTTTTTTGAACAGCAGTCTTCGCATATGCCCGACGACTGTTTTTCTCAGCAATATTGCTTATGGTTGAAAGTTTCTGAAGGGATAGATTACTCAAAAATGTAAATTCTGTCATTTACTCACCTTTACAAAAGAATACTTTTAAAAATGAAAATCAGTGGGGGCCCAATCAAAGATGTTTTGGACCCCATTCACTCTCATCATGAAGAAAGAAAGAAAGTCTTACGGGTTTAGAACTACACGAGAATGAGTAAACGATGACAGAATTTTCATTCCTGTGCAAACTCTCCATTTAAAGATTAAAAGTTGTAATCTGCATCTGCATCCAAAAGAACAATATCCTGTTCTTTTGGACGCAGACGCGTCTGGCAGCCGCACTGTCCAAACAGATAAACAAATTTGCCCTCTTATTGAACTGCTCTGATTTGAACGTTTATTTTGAAACTGATGTGTTCCAGGCTCTTCTAATAACGGCCACGGACACAAAGTGGGAGGCCCTGAAACAAGAGCTCTTTAAAGAGAGGAAGAGGATGTTTTAAGACATGGTTAGCCACAGGCAAGGAGTCGGCCAGGAACTTGTTTGTGAAATACATGCCGTCGCAGGTTCTAATGAGGTTATGGTCAACAGCAACATTATTATAAATGATCCAGCTCTTTCTCTCAAGTCCTTGTGCAATTAACGTTTTCGAACCGGCTGGAAGCCAAAGGCCCGGCTGCATCTGAAATTCAAATAAATGAGCAATGTAAATAGTTTAGAGAGCGAGTTTACCCACTGAACAATGGCCTGTTATGAGACACAAACGACCAGAGAAAAAAGGGACACACTGGTGTGGGGATGGAAACAGTAGGGGGTGAGTTGAGCCAACACAATGTGGCCCTTCTCCTAAAGCAACTTGTTATCAGGCAGAACGCAGAGGCTCTTTCAATCTGCATTTAAATACATTTCATTCCAGCCGCTCATTTGCATTAATTTCTCCCATTATATTTGGAAATGGCCAAATGTCTAGCTGACACAATGTAGGAGCCCATCACCACAGAGAGAAGCCCCACACCTGATGCCAATTTAGGACTCCTGGATCTTTTCAGTGCTCTGGCCCGATCTGACAACTCCGGTTCTTTGCAGTCCAGGGGACTTTTCAATTGGATTTGCTTGTGGTGACAAAACTGTTTCGCGCTCATCTGAGAGGTTTTTCTCCCCCCTCCCTTTATCTCCCCCTCTCGCGCTCCTTCTCTCCGTGAGACCGGGCGTCTATTTGGGTGCCATGGGAAAACCGGTGCCGAATGATTCTCAGTGGCTTCTGATTTCCACTATTTGTTCAGCATTAGGGCCACTTATCTCTCAAAGAAAAAGCAACATGTGGAGAGAGAGAGTGACAGAGCGAAATACAGCCTCACTAACAGGACCATTGTGCACTAAGGATGGGCATTCAAACACAAGGGGCCCTCGTTCTCGCTCGCGCTCTCTCGGTCGCTTTCACACAGACTGGGTTTTTGCTGCAGTCAATTACCACTGCTAATCCTAGCCGCAATAGGGAGTAAATATTTCATTACTTTTTCAAATAAACACTCAGTGTGCACCGCTGAAGTGTCATCCACGAAGTGGAGAGAGACGACTGACGGCCACTTCTGTTCGGTGGAAAAAATTTTTTTTTTAAAAACTTACTGTCTGAGTGGGCTTTTTGTTCCTAGAGCAAACAAAACAGAAGAGAAACAGCCGACACTCAACCCTAAAAACATTTTAGCTGATGAAAACAGAGAATTTTTCAAGCAGGTTTTTCATGGGGACTGAGTGCCTTCAGACTGTTTTCTTTTTCTCACTAAACCAAACAGTAAGAGCGGCTCAGTCAAAAAACCTCCATAGACACCGTGTCATTCCCATTGGCCAATAAAGCCTGAGCTGTCTTGGAGGAATTAGCGGCCTGACTAAAAACACAAGGGGGGGAAATGACAGAGGGATCCTGGCGCTTGGTGCTCATTAATCACTGCAGCGTCTTTGACCTTTCATTTGCCAAGGGCGCTGAGAGAGGAGGAGGCGGGTGGCCAGGGCAGAGGAGGGACAGAGACTGAAAGAAAGAGACAGAAAAATGAAAAAAAGAGAGAATGACAATAGTCTAGAAGATGCCTCAACACATTTTTGACGAAGGGAAAATTAATCAGCTTCACGGGTTGCTAAAAGAATCGGACGGCCTCTAGGTAGCGACAGAAGCAACATAGCTACAGGAAAGATCATGGGATTCTATGGGTGTTTCTAAAAGAATCACAGAAATGATTTAAAATCGAAGAGAAAAGTGGCATGGGGATGGCAACAGGAATATTTTTCACTTTAAAAACAGATGAAGACAACAACAGTCGGATGCAACAGAGGCACTGGGCCCGGGACCGCTGCGCCATCAGGCCAAGGGGTGGTAGGTACATGTTGATTTAAAGTGAAAGATAATGAGACACACGGGCAGACACGAGCTGCAGCTGGAATGACAGCAAGTGCATTGCTCCAGAAATAAATGTTTTCACTTAAGCTGGCATGTGTTAGGATCCACTACCAAAAGCCTTTTTACCTAAGCGTGTAAAAGCCCGTGAGCACAAGCATTCCATTAGTGTCACAGTCAAAGGCCGAGCCGTCCCGCGAAAGCTCATTTATATCAAGGCTGAGGTCATTCTCTCCATATAAGAGGAAGTCGGACGGGCCATATGGCCGACACTCAATCAAAGAAGCTACTTAGTGCGGGTACATGTTAGTGTTCATTAACACTAAAGTATTGAAACAAAGTACAAAGTCATGAAATGAAGCAAAGTTACCAGTTTAAATCCCAAGCAACTGCTGTAATTAACACTTTCAGAGTATTAGCAAACATTGGATTAATATTGTTGCTCATGACAAATACATATATAGCTTTATTTTTAACCCTAATTGCAGTTCAAGGTTAATTTAATCAGCCCATTTCTACCTCTGAAGTGCTTGCTCCAATTTAATTGCCTATTTTTATTGCTTCAGCGAGGTTTTAATTGAAACCAATAGGGATCTAACAACAACTGTGACATGTTGGTGTCTGGGGGAAAGCTATAAATATGTGAGAAAAATATGTGCATTATTAATGTGATTTCTTAATGCATTTTTACAGAGAGCTGGGCAGGATTTCTTTATTTTTATAGTCAGGCAAACAAATTATAATTAGTCGCCACTTTAAATGCAAACTCGATAAGAAAGTACAACTAAATATGGTTAAATGACACTTCGTCGCAATGCCACACCTGATCAGCCGTACGGCAAAGCTCAAGCGTTATTGGCAAGGGTGATTTATTGGGTTATTCTTGCATGCACTGAAGCAATCAATTGTAATGGCACCGTGTCACAGTCTTTCTTAACAATGAAAGGCATTATGTATTCGAAAATGAAAAAAGGATCGCATGGCTATTGACCCAGCAGTGAACGTCATCACAAGTCCTTGGTATCAAATTCTGCATAGCAGCTTTGGCAATTGACACTATTGATTTGCCGCATGGTAAGCATTATTGTTGTATCTCGAGCTGTGGCGTTGTGAAGAGCACTTTGTATTTCTGCAAACCCAAAAGGGATTTCCATAAATCAGTTGTTCTATAGTTAAGTCTAAAACTAACCTTAAGCTAAAATCGGCATAAAAATAAGCTGTGTCATTTTTCAACAGCAAACAGGGATCCTTGTTTGAGGGCAGCACGCTGTATTTGAGGAGAATCCCTTTATTAAAGGGATAGCTCACCCAAAAATGCTAATTCTGTCATCATTTTTATCACCAAACCTCTTCTAAATACAGAGACATTCTTCAAAATATCTTCTTTTGTGTTCCACAGGTCTGGACATGAAGGTAAGTAAGTGACGACAGAATTGGGTGAACTACACCATGAAACATCAGCTCTGTTTTTACGTTTTCCAGAGAAAAGAATAACTGTTTGCTCCCATTACAGTGCAAGGGATCCTGGGCCCTCTAGCCAGAGTGGAAAACACCAGCAACTCAAGCCTGACATCTGTATAAAAACAAAAATAATCTGCTGTCAGCAGAATGTTCAATGACTTCTATCACGCCGGTGCCGAGAAAGTCTAGCGGCTGCAAGGATCGGGCTGTTATGCCGGGTTCAGTGGATCGGAATGCATGCTAATTAGCATCAAAAATGTGTGTCACCGCCTCCTATCTTCACCAGGAACATGCCAAAAGGTTTGCTCAAAACCACTGATTAATAAAGTCTGTCGGAACGCGTAATGCCGTGTCAACAAAAACACACACGTTTCATTACGCAGGTCACAGGAGGTTGTGTTTTAATGTCACGGTTAAATTTTTACAGCGTATGTCTTAGTCAATCGAGAAAGGCTGAAAAAGGCAGATAAATATTTTACTCGCAGTACACCTCTGCATTATTGATGTAATTGTAATCACAGGCGTGAATACAGTAGGCGAGCTCGGGCTTTGACACGCCGTGGCGAATATACCTAAAACGAGGGCTTGTGTTACAGTGGAAATTCACACAGAGCATTGTCTGCGGTTGTCACTTTAATCTGGCCCGTCTCGAAATCCTCCAGCGCTAAACAGAAGCAAGCCTTCCCCTTTAAATAATTGATATTTTCTGATTAAATGTGGCAGTTCATAGATAATGAATTCTTTATGGCGGTGCCTTGAGCTACTCCACTGCCCCTGCTCCTGCAGACAGCTTTATGGAACGTGCTGCCCAAATTTTGAAAGTTTAACCTATGTAGATCAATGGGCTTCCTTAAAAGAGTTTAATAAATTAAAGTGCACAGGGCCCTTTTTTTCCTCTGCGAGCAGAAAAAAGCTGATGAGACAGGTTTAGTTTAATCTCAGGCAATAGAAGTCATTAACCATTCTCCTAGGAATTAAAATATAGCTTGCCCTTTTCTTCTCTCACTTATCATTAGCATCACTTTAATCTCCCAGCGTTTCACACTGCTATTTTAATCATTACTTACTGCCTTTTGACAACTGAAGAACATGCCTCACTCTCGCTCAGGCAATATCCCCATTTTAGCTGACAAAATGTAGGACATCATGTAAAAATATCTAAATTTTCTCTCCCTTCCCTTCCAATAACATTCATATCAGAGTCCTTGGGAAAAAAGCCAAGTGTGTTTGTATCTAAAACAGCAGGGTGAAAATGAAAGGAAACAAAAGTGAAATGCGAGATTTGAGTGTAATGGCGCAGGGATTAGGGGCGATGTGACAGTATTTGCATTTATCACGTTGTTTAAGTAGATCATGAATTGCATGTATTCTGTTATGTGGGTCATTTGGTGAGCTGGGGCCATCCATTTCTTTGTCCTTGACTCAATGAAATATACAGAAAAATTGCGTTTTTTTCCCGGACGAATATAAATCAAGAGTTATGCACTGTCTTTTAATGTCTTTGACAGATATAGGCCATGTACTCTAACTTTGTTTCTGCTTTTTTTTTTTTTTTTTAGAAGTCGAGGTTGTAATTTTCAGGGGGGAGAAAAAATCTGACAATTATAAATACGCAGACCTTATGTCTTTTTAAGAGATGATCGTTCAGACCAGAAAACTACTAAAATATATGGAATGAAATACTAATTAAAACTTACGTGTACATATATCATGTAAAACGTTTTGTTGTTGTTGTTGTTGCGCATTGGCAGTGGTTTTCACATAGCATTTAATCCATCCAGACAGGCGCTGGAATAATGCCAGTTGTTTCCCCACATTCACACACAAAAGGAAAAAAAAAACTCTCTCCCGGGATTGAGTTTATCAACTCCATCTGACCTGTTCTGTGTCATTAAGGTAGAAATAACAGCAACACCACATGAACTAAAGCCTTTTGCCATAAAAAACTGTTTATTACATTAATGTAATCTGACATCATTAACACAATAGCCATTTTAGGATTTCTGTGGAACATAAAAGAAGATATATTTCAAAGAATGCCTCTGTGTAATCCATACAACAGAAGTTAACAGTTTCCAGTGTAGTTTGGATTCTACTATTCTTCAATATATCTTCTTTTGTGGTCCCAAGAAGAGACAGAGTGAGAAAAGTTTTCATTATGGGATGGACTATCCCTTTATTAATGCACTATCCAACTCCTAAAACAACAGGAAACTTAGTTTTAGCCTTTCAACACATATTACTGCCTTGTAAAGGTTTTTGAGAAGAAACTTCCAAATGACTTAGATTAATGCAAAATGACTTAATCCTATAATAGCATTAATATATAACCCAATACATGACATTTATTATTATTTTTTTAATGTGATTATCAATTAATATATTTAAACACTCTTGAACATCGGCAAAAAACGAAATGAAAAGAAAAACAACTCTGCGAAGAGAGATGTAAAATATAATACAACAGGGTTTTTGACCTCCCAAAAGCAACGTAAAACCACAGTCAGTTTTGAAGAAAAACACAAAATTGTTTCTCCTCCAGTTGCTCTACAGGAAAGAGATGTATCTTTTTTGATCACATGCCTGAAGAGGAGTATCTCTCCCCTCATCCCCTTTGAAAATCAACACCAAACTGCAAACGGTTGGAAACAGTTTATGAACATTTCAACAATCATATCCCTCCTTTTACATCAAAAAGCAGCCCAATTCATTTCTGATCTCTATCCAAGTTCAAAGGCAAACTTAAAGTGATTCTTCAAAGAAGTGTGTAATCAAAGACGCACAGCTGTTAAAACAATCTTTTGTTAGTTCATTGTCTTCAAACCAGACTCTTCACGAATCCATAAACGAAGGGAAACAGAATCAAATAAGTAACGCTCGCTCTCTGTTAAGTGGGAAGCTTTGGTGTCTGGCTGAACAATATTTCTTACCAGAGATTTATGTCTATTTACAGCACCGTGAAATAATACAATAAACAAAGTGCAGGCTTGCAGTTCGGTGCAAATTAAGAGGTTCAAGCTGAGCCTTTTTGACAGATAAAGCTCTCTGAGAGGGGGGGGCTGCGCTTTCATACATGTACCAGCCTGCAATATGAACCCATCTGAGATATGATCAGATTCATTTTGACAGGTAAAGCCCAGTGTTCTGCAGATAATTCCCCTGCACACAAGTCATATAATATTTGTACGCTTTATTCAATGAAGGATGACGTTTTCTTCTCGTCTTTTTCTTTTTAACAATACCCCTGTATATTTAGTCATTCGGTTTTCTTCAAAAGAGCACTGTGAGACCCGGTGCTATCGTCTTATAAAAGCGAACTGTAGAGGAATTTTAATGCTGTCTGAGGGGGGAAAATGAGCGAACAGAAAGGAAATCGACTTAATTTTTTAATACACTTTAACACCTTGCTTTAATCCGACGCTAATGTCCATTGTCAAGGGTTACCGGCGAGATATCGTGAGCAGCTGTCAATCAAGAGCCTTGGTCAAATTAAAGCACAGTTCCATTAAGTTACGAATGGAACCTGGAGGTCCGCTGTGAATCAGTCATATCCCAGCCACTGTTATGCTTATTACTGCCAAACATTAGACTGACCTTATTAGAGCTTCAGCATTTAGATAATACAGGGTGGTCTATAGTCATAGATGTGTTATGGCCAATGTGTGTTTTATCTTTGTATTTAAGTTGAAATGTCCTACTTTGAAATTTTGTTTAGTTTGTCTCTGTGGACGGAAAGGATTTACTCATAATAGATACGAAATTACTGAACATCACTAACCTGAGTTGGGAATGTCATCACACAGGGATGCCCAAGGTACCATGCAAGGAAGACAGAGAAAAAAGGGAGAGTTAGTGGAAACATAATAAAGCAGTGTCCTGTTGAAACACACACACAAAAAACCTCTAATCATCTCAGAGTCTCTTTGTTTTTCCATGCATGTTGCTGCAAGAATCCCACCGCAAAGGTACATGTAAAACATCTCCCACGTGGGCAGCCATAAAATGAGGTGGCAGCATCTTATTTTGAATGCTGATTTTGGCACCTTTCTAGGGAGTCATGTAAAAGAATAATTCACAGGAAAACTTCTGTTTGTTAAATATTTAATGCATAAACTAACAATGACCAATACATTCGTTATAACATTGTTCTGCAACAAGTCTTTGTTAACGTTAGTTAATAAAAACACAGCTGTTCATTGTTAGTCTATGTTAGATCAGGTCCATTAAATATCATTAATAGATGCAACGTATGATAGCAATAATGTATTAGTAAATGTTCGAGATTAAGTACAATTAATAAATGCTTTAGAACTATTTCCCATTGTTTGTTTATGTTAACTAATGTAGTCAACTAATGTTAACGAGTGGAATCTAATTCACGATAGCAAAGCGGAGAGCACTTGGAAATAATAATAATAATAATGAGAAATATAATAATGTGAAATGTCACCAAATCTGCAAATCATAATGATTTCTTAAGGATCATGTGACACAAGACTGGAGTAATGGCTGCAGAAAATTCAGCTTAGCCATCACAGTAATAAGTTGTTTTTAAATATATTAAAATAATAATATGTAATAATAATTTCACAATATTACTGTTTAACTGTATTTTTGATTAAATAAATGCAGTTTTATTTACTTTTTTCTTTTTTATCTTACTGAGCCCAACAAGATTCAAAAATATTTTCACAGCACATACATATTGTGTCATGTTCTGAACTTCCCAGCACAAAAAAAAACAACAAAAAAAACATGAAACCCATATTTACTTTCTAAATGCACTGTCATCACTTACACAGGTTTGAATAATGCTGGACACACAAGCACTGCTGTACCAAACTTGCTAAACTGTTGTAGCAAAATGATTCCGCACTGACTTTAACCGAAGCAAAGTATTTCCAAATGTCTTTTAATAACCGTCTCTCACATCTCCCCTTGACATTATTTCCCTTAACGTTTGGGTACCATAAATTAAGTCCTGGTTAAGTGCATGCCATTAGGCTGTTAAATGATTTCACAGCAGTGTACCTCGACTGTGAAATTCACGTCGAAGCCTGTCAGCAGCGCACAACACTGCAAACACATGAAGCAACTTCATACAGAATCCAGCATGACACTGGCCTAAGGATAAAGCTCTCCTCGTCATGTTAGGATGTGACCACCGCATAACAACAGAGAGACAGGGGCTTTCAGGGACAAGCTGTCCCACCTGTTAAAACAAGAGGCCTGACACTCTCTCACTGATATTGAAGGAAGTTAAGATATTGAGAAACATGACACAATCATTTCATCCTTTACCAAATGCTAAAGGTATTCCTCTGTGGTTGTGTACGTGAGCTTGTGCTTGTTTGCTAGTGTCTCTTTCTGGCTAGCTCCATCTGGAAGACTCAAGCACTCGGCGGCTGTCACACAATAGGGAGACCAAAGCCTGCTGAAGGATAACAAATGACTTCATGGCAAAACAGCTATTGAAATTCTTTCAGTATGTGGCATTAAAAACAACTGAACAAATAGAGATAAGGAGGTTAGTAGGATTTGAAATGAGATTTCTCTCTCTCTCTCTCTCCCTCACACTCTTCCCCAGCCCTCTGTTAAAGAGCTAAACAAAACAAATGGAGCTTATTACTGCAGATTACCTTACACTGGACAGATTCACGGTGTGGGGCCAACTGTAAACAATGTCTTTCTCTCCGCTTACAAAGTATGTGCCATTTATAACACTGAGCAATCATAGCCACTGCGTGGCTAGATAAAAGAAAATGTATGCGGGGTCTGCCATTTGAAAACACAATCACTTAAGACTGTTACCACGTGTGTTACCATAGCAAACACTGATAAACTAATTATTCTCTGCTATACGGCTTATATTATTGCTGTTTAAATAGTGCCCGGGGGATTGGGAGGGATTTCCGCATGTACGCAAGTGGCGGAAGGGATTTCAAACCAACAGAAGGTCACAAATTAAAGTGATAGTTCACTCAAAAATGAAAACTGACATCACTCGCTCACCCAAATGTCTTCGCACTTGTACGACTGACTTTTTTTATGGAACACAAAATGTGGGAGTTTTAGTCCTTACAGTCAAAGTCAATAGGGTTCAGTTCTGGTTCAAGTTCAAAACATTCATCAGCATATCTTCTCTACAGTTGAGAATGACCCTATAACAAGTAATTTTAGAGTGAACTATCCCTTTAACAAAACAAAAAAGTCCATATGGAAAGCTAAAGAATAGTGTGTTAATGGCTACACGTACATCAACGTTTCAGATACATTCTGTGGCAAATGCGAACGACTCTGCGGTCGTTAATCACACCGCAGGACGTTTCTGCGCCCCACACCTCTCCCGATTCAATACGAAACTTTCTGGCAACTTCCAGCGGTCTGCAGCAGTAGCAGCCGGGGGAAGATAAATAGCGTCGGACATATATTCTGTTCATTTGCCACTCTCTTTCCTGTCAACAGCAAGCAAAAGCTCTCTCATGCAATCGGATTTATGATTTATATGCGGCGCCGAGGTGCAACAGGCTCCGAGCACGGGTAAAGCGGCGGTCTCGAGATTTATCATCGGCCCAGTCCATCTAACAATCGGGCGTTAAACAGAACAAAAACCCATTCCAAATAAATTCCCACTGTATTTGTGTGCCGATTTGATTTACCGGCCTTTGGGGAGGCACCATTTGGTAGCGGCGAGAGGTAGGTGGTGCCGGAGAGAGAAAGGGGGGGAAGGATGGGGGGGTGCATGTGCCAGAAGTGTTTATTGTGTCAGGTTGATTTATTGAGTGAGCTTCATTTCACTGAATGTTCTCAGATATTTATTTCCCTAAAGGCCCCACAAAGATATGAACAAGCCCGCATCCACATATGTCATCATTGCCCATTTTACAGAGTCAGGAGATTTCTTTCAGAAGAAGGGGGGGAACACCAGGGCACCTTTCCATCTGTGTCTCACCAACATTGCTTCTTAAAAAGCCAGTCTTTAAACAATGAAAACGCAAGTCCTAAAAATACACACATACAGTCATCTTGTTTTTCCGCAAGAGTACTCAAAAGTTCACCTGAATCTCACAGGTCAAAATATAAACCAAAAATCTGCCCCAAAAGAATGACTTGAAAAATTCCACATCACCCATGTTGACAAAGGTGGCACTTAAATCCTGGAGAAGGTATAAACAAAGGTCCCGTTTTGAGGGCCAGTGGACAGATAGAAGGAGAGAGATGGGGAAAACAGTGGGAAAGTAAAGCAGATGGTGTTGGCCTTTGATTTTCCAGATGGCTGTCCTGACTGGTGAGCTCAGTGACATCGAGTCGTCTCATTGACATGCTGCCTCCACTGCCTCCCCATCTCTCTCTCTCGCCCGGGCACCACTCGCCAACCTGGCCACTCCGGCTTCAGCCTGCTGCTGCTGTTTATTCCATATCGTTAACGAGACACAATTGTACATGGCATCTTTTATTTAAAGAAGCAAAAGCAATTACTATTGAGAGCCCGACTGCAGCCATCACTAATTAGGAGACTTAATATAATGTTAATATTAGAGGTAAAAACACCCGGTGCATAACGAAGTGCGCTATTTGCTGTTTTGCATGGGAATAATTAACACTGACTGCTAGTCATTTTTTACGACTGTATACATTTAGACGTCTGTGTTTATTAGCAAGGAAATAAGTCCTGTGCTGCTGACACAGACAAACGGTCCGTCAATCTGCGCCCTACGATTAGCTTCCAGTGGAACAAAAAAATTCATAAAATATGATCCTTCGCCCTTATCTGTAAATAAATCTCCATTTTAGCACACGAGAATTGGAATATTAAACAGTCGCAGGCTAATTTAAATTGGACTGGCGAGAAGAATTAAATGCAGGGTGCCTATTCCATGACCTCGCAAGTACCTCATATTTTTTTAAGGTCATATCATCATTACCATAGTGCAAGCTCAGAAACGACAACTCAAAATTCCCTAATTACTGTGTGTTTACTGGGGGCCACAGGCCTGCGCGCAGTTAATGAAACATCACAGTGCAAGCCTCTAGGGCCCAGGGGAAACGGGCCCTCCACTGTAACACTCACCGCTCTGCTTTTCCACTCTGTACGCAATTAATTGATCCAGGAGCCATATTTTATGAGGCATTCGAGGACAGTCTGGAAGCGCATCAAAATGTCCTCAGCAAAACAGGATTTTGTTCTTTAATACAACAAAGTGATCCGAGCAAAATAAAAAACACAGAGTGAAGTGCCCATAAGGTGTTTAAACCTACTAACGACTGTGTACTGTGATAAAACACAGGCACACCTGATTACTCCTAATTGGCGTAAATACATTTAAACAAACCAATAAACCAGCTAGACGAGCATAAACTATTCGCTTAGAATAGCAGGTCTCGCTCACTAACGGTGTATAAACTTTAAAAACTCTAAAAAGGAGCTGGAATTGATTTTTTTTATTTCTATTTTATTTTTTTTTTTATTTTATTTAAAATAAAGAATAATTACAGTAATATTAAAAAGATATGAATATGTAATAAAATGTATTTAGAATAATGGTATAAATATTATACTCACATATACACATACAAGTGTATGTAGAATATGTTAATGCAAAAATGTATAAATAAATATATTCACAACATAAATAAATAATAGCTGAAAATACAAAATTGAAAAAACACAAAAACACATTTTCTCACATGAGATAAAGACTAATTATATATATATATATATATATAAATAATATCAAATATACAAATAAAATATTCATAGGCACATAAATATATATATATATGTATATATATATATATATTCAAAATTCGTGAATATTAATATAAAGGTTTATTTATTCATATTATGTATGTATACTTATTAGAGGTAACACTTTATTTTGATGTTCCCTTTTGAATGTTCTGTGAAGTAAAGTTGCACCTGCATGTGAACTAACTCTCTTAAGATTATAAGTAGACTGTTTGCTTTATATGTGCTAACTCTTTATTATGATAGTTTCCCAACAGATATTCTACTGACTATAACAAACTTTGCAAGTACGTCAATTTATTTCAACCTTAAAAGTCAACTAATACTAACACTCTAATGAGAGTAGGTGCAACATTACTTATAGTCAAGGGAATGTGTATTTATTATTATTATTATTATTATTATTATTCAGATTTTTATGAATATTATGTGTAATCATGTGTAATATTTTTTAATGAACTTTATGCATATTGTTCTGTGGAGATTTTGCATGACCTGTTCTGAGCTACCAAGCACAGCAATAATTAGTGAACGAGACCCATTGACATTTTGTTGCATTGTAACTTAAAGGCATGTATTACAAGAACTAAAGTGCATATCACTCACAAAATCACTACCATGCTATGTTTACACATTGACTAGCCCATGAGCCGACTGCTGTACCGTATCCGTCTCTGGCCTGGCTGCTACCCTCACAGAGCAGGCCGCTGAAAGTGATTCCCAATTGTTGTGATGTCATGTCTGAGAGCAGGGCAGACTATTGACACTATAAAAAAACATGTTGCAAGGGCTAGCATATGGCAGATTGCTTTCTCCAAGCCAGTTTTAGATCAGTATAAGTACAGACAGGGGCCACGGACTTTGCACTGGGGACTGGAATGAGAAATAAGTATTTCCGGCCGTATTCAGCTGGCCGCAGAAACAATTTGCTGTGGGGAAAATGGGATAAATGGACTTCGCTAGCAGATAGCAGGCTGAAAAAGTGCTAATGTTGGAATCTGAAATGTTTTAGGGAATTAGGTGAATTGAACAGCCAAATTATCCCAAAATGGAAAGCTGATTGTGACAATAACAACAGATGAAGACATTTAATAAGGACATATCACTGAAATGTGACATTAGCTGCCAGTTAAAAGTATCAAATTGCTCGTCACTATTTTAGACATCTTAAGTGTGATGCCTAACTAAGCTACCTGGACAGCAGGATTGTTATCAGAAAATATCAGGCTTCCAGAGAACTGCGTGGAATGTGTGTTGACATCACATCCAGCGAAGAGGAACTCAACATGGGAGTGCCCCTGTGTTTCAGCCATAAATAACTAGAGGTTGAGATACAGCATCTATATTAGAGCAGTTAAGCTAGGGAGGCATCACGTGGACATGCTTTGGTGTGCACAGCATGAAGATATTAGAACAGGTGCAATACACCAGCATGTATAAATCTGATGACAATGATCATTGCTAACAGGTCAGTTACTATAAAATCTCCTTCACCCTCTCATGCAGGTAAGATGCACTTTAAAGGTGTACTTTAATTTATACTGTATATATATGAAAACAAAGAAAATAATTTTGAAAATGTTAAAAATGGGCAGACACATAATATAACATAAAACATAATTGTATAAAAGAAACCAAACTATAAACATACGCAGTACGCACAAATATATTACGTAAATAATATATTTATAATAATCACAATAATAATCATTATTATAATTAATAATAATCACACACCATATGGTACAATTCACAATCTCCAGAATATATTTGCAATATAAATAAATAATTAAATGTAAATTAATTTAATTTAATTAATTTAATATTATTTAATTTAATTATTACTAAATAGATAAAATCACATGACTGACCAGTACTAAGTATTTGGTACTAGTCATTTCAATTTTTTTTGTATTTATTTAATCAGTGGTGTATTCACTAATTAACATCAACTCAATGCAAACATGCCAGATTTAGCCGAGATGGCTAGTTTGTATTATTCCTTTTTATGTTTGTTAAAATAAATTAGAGAGAGAGAGAGAGAAAAAACCCCCACAAATTAAAATCTATAAGATCTATAAATCTTTTAAATAATCTTAAAAAACTCATTACTGAAAAAAAAGAATTTCTAAAAAGGACATCGATAACGAAAAATTCTTGCTGTTGCGTTATGCTGCCGCTGAGTGTCAGTATAAAATGAAGACAATCAGTGCGACATAAACAAAAAAATAAAAGAGTAAGTCAAGTTATCAACGCAAGCGCCTCGTCTTAATTATCAAGCACTCTCTGCTGAAAAAGTTTTTGCATTAATTCGTGTAAAGGAATGTGGTCTCTTTGAGAACGTCGCCACTGTAGCCAGCGAACACAAAGCAATAAGAGTCGGGCTTGATCTTGCTACGAGCTATGAGAGGCTGTTTTCTCCACTTGAGCGGAGCTGATTGGAGGTGGAGGAATCACAACGCTGGGGCTGATTTCCATAAGAAGGGGAGGACGGGATCTTAATGGGGGTCAGTGACAGGGCCGGAGTCTGAATTGGCAGGGGTGCATCAATTAGTGCGCGGGCAAAGCTCAGGCTAACGATAAGGTGAGTGGATGGTAGAGAGGGGTAATCTTCATTAGAAGCACATGAAAAATATTACAGGCTCACAAAGATGAAGGAAATGAGAGTGTGGCAAAGGGCATGATAGAATCATCCTCGTTCCTCACAAGCTCATTTCAGCACGTTACTAGCGTTGTGGTTTAGGGTTTAGCGTCCAAGACTTCGAAGGGACTTTTAATTAGGTAATACTTTTGTTTTACACAGCCAGGAATGAGTTTTACAAATAAATTTAGAATCTTTCAAAATGGAAATATGATTCTGCGGAGATCGGTTCAAAATAGTTAAACATTAGCATGACTCACTCAGTGGAAAATCTCAAGCTATTAATGAACATCCAGAAGAATATTAACACAAGGTTTTACAGAGAAAAACATGTAACCGATTGTTGTATTTTTGTCTATGAGGCGTTCTGGATGATTTCACTCCAGAATTCGTCACGATTAAGCAATTTCCACTAAACAAGCTGTGTTTTTTAGTTATTTTTTTCTTGTCGAAGAAAAATAATCAAACGCAACCGTCATCAGCTTGTTTTGATAATGCTGATAAAAGAAAAGCGTGCTGTTTACCGTGCACCAAGGCCTTTGATATTCAATGGCTTTGACTTAATAAGGCAAGACATTAGTGTACACGTGTAAAGTGCGTTCATAAATGTGCGAGAGGAGAGGCGAGCTCAGAAGCAGAAAGGAATTTGATTACACCGTGTCCACCTATCCAAATGAACCCCATCATGTGAACATTGTGCAACCAAGCAGACATGCAGCTCCAAAGATCATCCAGGCAGCTGTATAGCATTTAAGTGCATATTGAGAAAAAAACAATCTGCCCTATTGAACAGTTTCGTCCCCACAGGGCAAACAAGCATGGCACATTCTCCAGGAATTACAGTTGTCTCCTGTTTAAAAGGGTTAGGGGAAAAAACAAAAACCATCACATTTCATGAGCCCCTAAACCTGTAAACAAAATCTTTGGAGCAGATAAATTTGAAACGCCACAATGCAATTAAAGCCCAATTCGATTTGAGCATGCACAGTCCATCTGTCAAAGGGAAACTGAAGCGGAGGAGATCCGTTATTAGTAAATTCCTGCTTGCATTTTCTGAAGCCTGTTCTCACAGATGCAAACTAGCAATCAAATTATCCGCCAAGCTAAGGTGCTGTAACACTAGCCAGCTTCGCCAAGTATGTCATCATCCCAAAAAAGTTCTTTGTGCAAACTTTTCCCATTAATTATTACATCTTTGGAGATTTGATTCTTCATGCTCTGGGGAATCATTGTGATGTTCTTGGTTTAGCTGAAATATAAATGTCTCCTATAATCCTATTTGTCCACTTTAGAATCGGGAAGATAAAAATCTTTATTATCTAGGGGGAGGGTTCAAGGGACCCCGGCTCAGTGCTTTCAGCTTGAAATGCTATCATCTTCAAAGGTAGAAGAGGATGTCGATTTAAAATCAGAAATGTATCAGGGATCTCTACGCTCCTTAAAGTACAATACATCTCCGCTGATTAAAATACATCAAAGCCTCGTCATTCGTTCCTCTGAGCAATAAGGGTGGATTTTAATTGCAAAATGTTAAACCTCACAATTAAAGGCTTTGTGCTTCTTAAAGCTAGCCCAAACAGACACCGAGAGAGCAGCATACAAATGAGCCGGTGAGTGGAAGAGAGGAGAATTAAATGATAGCATTAAAAGCGGCCTGTTAAATGATAACACCGTAGAAGACTAATCACGGCGCGCACCGATAATGCTACAGTGAAATATGTCAACAGATTGCACTTTCACGAGCTATCATTTTTCTCTTAAATTAAAGCCGTCCCTTTAAAGGAAAATACATGCTCAAGTGGCTAAAACAGGTGCCTGTTTGCGAGAACACTAGCGTGCCTGCCAACGATAAGGAGCTCGACATGACGCGATCCTGCTATAAAACAGGTAACACTCTGCCAATGCAAACAGTTACTCAATTTACAGCCTACAGCTATGAAAAAGAGCTATAAAGTTGTTACCGGATTGCTGCCATCAGATTATAGGCCCACAATGCAAAACCTACCAGCCAAAAATCTTATTTAGGATTTATGACAAAGTAAAACTCTGAACCACAAAGTTATATGCCTGCTAAATTGATGCAACCCAACCATGTGCACAAAGACAAAAAGTAACTATTTAAGGGAGCATCAGGCAACTATTCTTTTATTTTAATTTTCGGAAGATACAGATCATTTTTGAAGTTGCATTTAGAATTCAAATTATTCACTTGAAAGGTTGGTTGGTTAGTATTTATTGAGCAGAGAGTAACAAAGCTAAATAAACTGCATTTTTTAAAATATTTTTAAAATAGATTAAGAGCAAACTTGGCTCAAAAAATGGCATGATGGGTAACGTTTGCCACTAAAGAAGTAATGACCAAAACGTAAACGTAAATGTAAATGTAAACTTTTTGTACAACACATAATTAAGAGGAGGAATTAGCTGGCCCATTAATAAAATAAAATTAAATCAAATCAATTCAAACAATGATAAATGACTATCTATGAATTCCCTGCAAACACATCACGCAGCATTAATTAAAAGCCTGTGATAGACACGGCATGCTTCTAACAGACCTATCAACAATAAAACTAGGATTTGCTGGCAAAAGAGCATTCCAGGGTCCCTCGGAGGGACTAATGAAAAACACTTTCATGGCTAGCCCATCAAAAAAGCCAGGCTAGAGGAGAGCGGAGCAGCGTAGAGCTCCAGCAGCAGGATGTCATACGAGGGTCTGGAACGTGCGACCTCTCATTTCATCCTTTAATAAAGTCGCACCCAGGTGGCCTTGATGCCTTACAGTTGCCTGGGGCTCCCAAGCGCTAAACAGTAGCTCGGCTGAACGTCATTACTCTCCATCCCTCTCTTCCCTGTTTTCCAGCATTAAAACTCGCTTGCTTTGTTTTCCATTCCATGTCACAATTTGAAAGTCTGTTATCAAGATCAAAACGCTCCTTAATCTCAGTTGGTGAAACTTGTTCCATTGCCTCACTGATTGACTTGCAGAGCACTCTAACGGCAATTGTGAAATGATGAGGTGAGGAAATAACTCAACTAAGACCAAAACTGTGTGATCGGTTTGAGGTTAAAGCATTGGGGAAGTCTAGGGTAAGACGACTTGGTTGGAATGTTGCAATCCTTGCCTGTTTAACATGAACCCAAATGCTAAATCAGAATCAACAACAACAAAATAAGTCCCAAAAATGGCCTTGGTGCTTAAATGCTACATACTTGCAGCTGACAGGCTGCTGAGAAACTAGCCTAGAGGTGGTCATTTTTCAACTTGCTACGTTAATTTAAACACAAACACGGAGAGAGGCATGGGATTTCATTGTGCAAATGATCTGCGTGTAATACTTTCATAACTTCCTGTGTGAAAGGAGCCCGTTTGGCCAAGAAGCCAGAAAAACATACAGGTTATCAGAATTTCTGTAGGCCGTTTCTTTAATTAGCGCTCACAATTTGCATTCAGATAATGTCAGGATTGATGAATTTAGTCTTGGAAGGACAGCGGAAAGTTAAATAAAGTTCTCCTCGGGCTCTGCGCTGTTCCAGTAGACAGAATAAATGCTTATATTGACAGATGAAAAGATACCTGTCTGGTTTACTGCTCATTCCGACAGTAACTTAACACTGGCGCACACCCACGCATCTGTCAAATCGAGGCTTTATGCTGTAATTGCAGAAGAAGGGAACTACATTTTTCAAACTGTTCTAACAGACGGCAAATTGCGTTTATTCCGCAACGTGGATGCAGCTTCAACAGTTTCCTGTATTTGATTTATGCGTCCAGGTCTTTCATAACTTTCGAATTCATCAAGGTGGCTTTCATACGGAAACCAAGCGAGAATGCTTTCTCAAACACGGCCCACCTAATTAGAATTATTGTAACTCTGACAAACCCTGGACAGAAACGCCACTTAACCGCCTTGTCAGACCCCGGACTCGCAGCCTGAATGCAGATTCTCCACCTGTCCGCCTTTCCGTATTGTTCAAACTTTTTCACCATACACCTATTTCCCCAGTGGGAAGCAGGTGGTGTGTGGAGGTGTTTACGGAGAGAGTCTAACTGACAGCTGGCGGGAGGAGACTCAAACAGCTGCAGACGAGTGGAAAAAAAAAAGCGGGAGAGAGAGAGAGAGAAGGCAAACAGCTCTAATACCCTCAGGGTTGTCAACTCCAATCCCCCAACCCACAATGCTTTTAACCAAGCAAACAGAGGAAAAACTGTTGCCGTCTCAAGACATCAGAGTCTTCCACCGAACTCCCCGATCTTGGAGCGATTTCACAAGCTTGAAATGGGCCGACAAGAGGAGCTCAAAAGAGAGAGAGAGACAGAAACGGAAGTTAAAAACATCTGACCAGCTGAATTTAAGTGTTTATGTCAAAAAAAACTATGTGTTGTATTTACAGTATGGTGGATGGGAAACGTGCTGATTTCTCATTTCAAGGAGGAGGGCGATTTCAAAACCAGATCAACTTCTATACTGCTTTGTTTGGTTCTGCCAAGGTTATTGGAGACCCATTCCAAATTTCCTGGGGCTGAAGGAAAGGGGGTGGTGGTGGGTGGGTGAGTGTTGCACGAAAACCGATTCCATGCAGATAAATCACTTGCGCAGATCAAAAGACAAATCAGCAGCAAAAGACAAAAGATGCTGACGAGCGGAGAACAATAGAAAATGTGAGATGTGGGGATCACAGCAGACGGCCGTAGGGATCCAGCTGTAAAGGAGACGTGCTGGTTTTTTGAGTGGAGTGTGGTTAGGCAGGTGATCCTTGACAAGTTAACTGAGCGCTTCTGATCAAGTATGCCCGCAACAGTCAGAGTTGGGCAAAATGTAAAAGTGAAGAACTGAATCCCTTTCAAATTATGACTGTAAATTTAAACTGAACTGGCAACAGAGAGAGCTGAATTTTGAATTGAAAGAACTAAAATTTACTTGCAAGTTTGTGTGTGTGTGTTTGCCCACCACAGCTAAATTATTAAATATGATTTAAAAAAAACTATATACAAAGTTATATAAATATACTATATATAATATTATTATATATAAATTAAATGAAACTTTTGTAAGTAGCATTTAACATAAAAAAATACAGTTATATAAATTTAAATTCATTTTAATTTTCTTTCCTTTTTTTTCTAATTGAAATTCTTCAGTCTATTTGCTACATCAATTCAAATTCAAATAAATACTTGAGGATTCAGTCATTTTCAAATTAAATTCAATTATGCACAGCCCTGGTTTCTCTTGTGCAATTTCTGCAGTTTTTTAAGGAACATTAATAATTTTACTTGAGAAAAAAATGATAAGCGTGCCATCTACTCATGTACATTATAATTATATGCATTATTTGAACCTAGTGTTATGCTGTAATGTTTAATTTGAAATCCAAATTTTCTGAAGTTATTTACATTGATTTCTAAGAACATTATTTTCAGGAATTCAGATCCTTCTTATGTCTCGTCTAAACAAATATCGTTATGAAAAAGTTTTTCGGATTACAAAAGGCCTGTATTCTTGTGTTTAAAAAAGAAAAAAGAAAAGAAAAACTGCAGTTACTGTAACAAGAATTTGATTCTTAACGATGTTTTGTGAATCTGAATTCTTTTTCCCATATTCTTTTTCTTTAAATAAGTAGAATAATCTAGCAAAGGACAGTTTTCACATCATGTAGTAATAAACGCAGCAGCAAAAAACATTGTTTGCTTAGAATGCATGATAGCACTGCTTCTTCACATACAAAAGGCTAGCAAAAGCTAAGAAGAAAAGTATGACATCAGACGCTAATCACTGCGCTTTTCACAGATACCACTAGAATAAGTAACATATCACTTTTATGGGCCATGTCCTCCTGCCATTAACGGCTAGAGAAAAAGACGAGGCCATATGAGCACAACCTTGAAATGAAACGCCTGCCGTGGTTAATCATATTCGGTTGTAAATTAGCTTTAATAATACATCGGCTAGCACATTTTCCACACACACCACTTTAAATAGTTAGCATGATGCACCCATTGCAGACAAGCACAGGGCCGAAAAAGAGATGCAAACTAGTTTAATCAAATAGGGCTGAGATTGGGTCAGTACATTTCCCTAATAGATTTAGATAGAGGGTCAGAGACACTTTTAGGTGTCCGCTAGTGGATTTGCATGAATGTAAATTTACTCTTCTGGGTCGCAGGATAGTATAAATAGCCCCGAGTTCCTTAAGCCGTCTCTATTCTAAACAGCAGTTATTCAGAACAACTGCTGCAATGGTGAAATTAAAGGGGGAACGGCAGGGGGAAGGTTCCTCTTGCCACAACAAAGGAAGGAAATTCCACTTAGATTTGTACTTCTCCCTTTCTTCTACCTTTAGCGGTTGTATCAGAGAACAAACAGTGCCTAAAGCTGGTAGCCACCTGCAATGTATTCCCCCACCCCCATTAAAGTCCTTCACAGAAATCAGAATTTAATAAATCACCCCGGAGTCTGACAGAGTTTATCTCAAGGGGTCGCTTTGACTCGGGAGGAGCTGCTAGACAGACAAAGCCTAGGCCGATAAGATGTGAAATTAAATACAGTTAGCAGTTGGAAACAAAGGACAGAATGTGTCACAAGCTGCTACGTAACCACCAAAAAGCTTATTGCAGAAGAAATGGCAGAGACAGGAGGTGATTCATTTCAGTTTGCGCACATTTAACCTCATTTGCATGCTTACTGTCAACATATCTCTCTGTCGCCGATACGTTCAAGAGCTTTCATTAAGGCCTGAAGTTGACATCCTTTTTATTGAGGCATGGCATATAAATCATGGCCGTCGCACACCTGCATATCTCGATCGGAGATCTTGCTCTATCATGTTATGCTTCCTTTTAAACACATGACAGGTATGACACCAGTCATCGCTTAAGGTAAGGAGAGAGTTATGGGAGTGTGTTTTATCTCTGCGTGAACAGATATCCTCACTTAACGTGTTGAAATACAGATTATTTACAGTATGCGACAAATATGTCACTTTAGTAGAGAACTGGTTAAAAGTGAAGGGTGTCATTTTTGCTCAACTAGTCTCAAATGGAATCGTAACAAAAATGGCTGTTTTTAAAAAGGTTTCCTGAATATTGCCATTGGCTGGGAAACTGGTAGCCTCACCCCCAAACTCACAATGTTTGCTCATCAGGATGTTTAAAAAAAAGAGAGAAAATTTTGAAAAATGCCAGAACCAAGAAATTTACACTTTTTGGACAAATCAGACTATAAATGACATACTGAATAGACTCTCATGGCAATTAATATTTTGGAAATTGTGTAGAATTCATTAACTAAACATAAAGAGTTGTGTTTAGAGTCGCTTACATTTACTTAAAATTGTACTGAATTTATCAAACTCTACAAATTCATATGACGCCATCCGGTTGGCTTTCTTTTAGTTTTCTCTAATGGTCAACCAATGTACACAGAATTTAAAGTATTTAGTAGGCTCACTGGAAATACCTGCCTCTACATACATTTCTACAAAACTGAAAAATCTTACCAATGTTTACGAATCACTGCAGTTTGTATTTGAAATGCTAAAACACTAGAGGCAGTAAAACTCCAACATCTTTTATTCATTTTCACACAAAGTATGATTTACAGGTACAGTTTTGATTTATAAAAACTTATTTTACAACAATTCTGTGCACAATATTATTTTATGACACTGTCATCACATTTACAGTTTTTCTAACTGTATGCTCTGTCATATTAGGATTGTAATAATTTTTATGTGCCATGTCATATTAATTTAATTTTAAACAAAGTAAAAAATATTTACTAATTGGAAATAAGTGCCTTTAAATATATTTCTGGAACATGTTTTTATGTACCTGTCGTGGCAGTTTCAAAGAGAAACGTCCAGAGAGTGGACCTAAAACACACATTCAATACGTGACCGTGGCACGATTTTAATACATTGGTACAGGCTTTATATTTATTTCATTTTCCTGCATTTATATTAAATGTTAACTAATGTGATATAAAAGCGCATTTGTTGATGCTAACTTAACATATGATCTAAAGTTGGTCTGTTTTGTGGATCTTGGATCTCCACTTTCAATATTGGCCAACCAAACTGTCTCAGCATCTTAAGCTTTAACATAAAAATGGTATGTTTCACTTTTAAGTTACATAGGTTAAAAATAGGAAAAAAGAAACTACCAACAAGACAACTGTAGGGCACATTGCATGTCAGCTAGTGGCCACAGCTTGCATACTAATGGTGTGTTGGTGTGCTAGCAACATACGCCTGCTGTAATGAAAGAGGTGAGTTTGAAATTTTCAATGAGCACTTTGGCCCTGTCTTTTATTAATAACACTCCAGGGTCCAGGAGGGTGCGAAGCAAAACGGTGGGAACGGGCTGACCCGCAGGCAGCGCCTAATCTGTCCCGACTCGGTCCACGCCACCGACGGCCTCGCTCGCTATCTGTTTCTCAAACTGATGCCTTCCTGCTGGGACGGCGTGGCTGGAGAGCTGTCAGCGTGCTGCCCTTTCTGGGGCGCTGCGCTATCTCTGCCTGCACCAGTCCGCTGTGGCCTGTTGAAAAGAGCTGTCATAGCCTCGCAAGTCTCTGACATTCCTATTGGCTTGACCCTGACCCTTTGAGAAGCGCACCTTTAATTATCCTGTCTCAAATCGCCTTCCATGGCAAAACGAATATACATATCACAGTCGTGAGCATGTGTGCTATTCTTTTAAAGTACACATTTGAGGGCCCCACTCAAAGCTGTGTGACTCTTGGAATAATATTAGACTATTTGGAATGTGACTGTGAGACTAGCAAGAGACACAGCTGCAGAAGAGCTTCCTTTATCAAGGGAAAATTACATAATGCCCCAACAACTACAAGCTGTTTCCAGCACTCCACTACAATACTTAAAGTACAAAAACAGAACAAAAGACATAAATATGATGTATTGTTTTAGCTGCCTTGCCTAATATCCTCCAATTAAACATTTTGGTCACATTTAGGAGCGTAAAGACACTTTTGATCCATCAGATCTGTGGGCTTGCTTTTGTCTCACATTCCTTTTGTGACATTTGAAAGGTCAAGAGTGAGAGGACATTTGATAACTGCAAAATCCTCATACTCCATTTTACAACCCTTAATCTGCCTTCTCGGAATTGGTAACATACCATTTTATCTTTGGGAGGAGGGCTGGAGAGACTAGGAAACTAAGTCTGTTCGCATTTGTTCACCATAAGGTGAAGCTTTAGGAATTCACTGCAGCGAAGACAAAAAGAGGAAAGAATCGGATAACGCTCAACTGCGATAAAAGGTCAGGTCGTTACACAGAAATACATGCTTGCTAAGGGAGCCAAACTACTGTACCATAAATAATGAGTGAGGCAAACTGTGTTTTCCTCTTTTTTTAGGCTTCAGGAAAGTGTGCATTGTGGACACTGAGCATGTAGTGTGGTTTTGACCCAGATATTTACACAGTATCACAGAAATCAAGAGAGCTGTTTGTTTCAAATGCAGATCAAAGCCAAAGAACATGTGACATTGTTTTAATGCAATAGTTCAGTAAATACAGAGTAACTTAAAGTTTAGGCACAAGATTGACAGATACCAGTCCTTTTTCGCTCTCCTAGTGAAAATAAATTCAAACACATAAATGCCATTTTGTGTCTCCAAGTTACACAATAACTTTCCTAAATTAACGATTCAATGACTCATTCATGAAACAGTGTGTGTTTGAACAAATTGGTTGAGCGAATGATTCAATAACTCGCTTGTTTTCTAAATGAATCAGTGTTTTGAATGAATCAGTTGACTTAATGATTCCATGATTTACTCAAAAAACAATAACTTGCCACCAGCTACTGGCGTGACAATAAAATATATATATATATATATATATATAGTCACATAAAAAGTGTTTTTGTTTCATTTTATATATTTTTACAGTATGTTTAATCATGAGTTATAATAACATGAGTTATAATAATATGAAATTACAACAAAGGAACTGACAGTCTTTATCTGTTGTTCCTGTTGTTGTTGTTTTGTCAAGGCTTTCCTGTTCTCTGTACAGCACACAAGGCCTTCTGCTGTGCTCCCAGCGACGTGTTCCCTTCTCCCTCCTCGGCAGGACAGTCTTTCCCATTAAATAAGTCCTATTCCACTTAATGGCAACCTTGGGAGATCTGTAGCGCTTGAAAGCACCGGCACTTAACACTTTGTAGTCAGAGAAAACGTTTTTTTGATCTGCTCGTGTCATTTAATCATCCGTATTCTACCGAGCTACTCAGAAACAATTTTGCAGGATATTAACTTCTGGCTAAACCCTGCTTGTGCCATTTGTGGTTCCACTCAACCAATGGTCCCGTGGGGGCCAGAGCCCTCCTCACAGCTGTAATGAGCTTTACTGAGCTGAATAAAACAGTTAATAGAAAGGTAAGATCAAAAATGCATGAATCATGAAATGTTAGCCAGATCCCAATGAAAACGGCACTGGTTAAGTAGACGTAGTTGTCTGTAGCATTGTTGGGCGGCTTCAGTAGTGCAGGAGACAGTTTATTGGATGGCTATACATACCTCCTCCATGTATAAAGTTACTTAAGTGCTCGCCTGCAGGGAGAACCATGTCAAATCGCATTGAAAATAACTTTGAGGAGCAAATTGAATGTATTAGCTTAAAGGGAGGTGATGTCTATAGGGAACGCTGACACTTAATACTGAATTATCCTAGACAAAATACATTGAGCAAAAGTAAAGTGATTCACTATTCTTTCAAACCCCCACCAAACAGAGAGAGAGAGAAAAAAAACGGTTTCTGTTGGTGAGAAAACCTACTTCTTACTTGGTTGGCATCCACAGAATACTCAGACAGGCAGTGCCGTCCCATGAAAACCATTTTTGTTCCATTACAAAAAACTAGGTCATCCTCTCATAATTGTCAATCATGCAATAAATCTTTCTGTGCCGCAAATGAATACTGCACTGGGAATGAAACAAAGCTTATTGGCATGCAATGTCAGCTTGACTTAATTCATTCTCCTTTTCAGCTGAGCCTATTCATATGTGAAGTTTACGGATATCACACTGCCTGTTCCAGAGCAGGATAATAGATGTGGACAGACACATTATGCTGGGAATGTTGTATTAGCACAGCGTAAGCTGTCTGAATGGAGACACAGCTCACAACAGAGTTTAAAATGTGAGACCGGATCCAGAACTAGAATAAATTATACTTCTTTAAAGCACTTTGGAAGAATATTCTCTCCCGAGCACATGAATGTAAATGTATGTACAGTCATGAACCTTCTCTTCAATGGCTCTGAAATGAAGACAACAAGCAGAACTTTCAAGGGAATCGTTTTCTCTGAATCATCTGTTAATGACATCATGTCTTAAAATAAATCCACAATCAAAATCATTACTAACGTAATCCTTCCTGGCGCAGTAAGAGCATGGGATGGAAAAAGACTTCAGCATGCCTTAAAATTAATAGAGGTAATGCAAAAGACAACAAAGAGCGTCATGGGAAAGAAAATGTCTCAATAGTTTAATGTTTCTCCTGTGGAAAAGACCCCATTTATCTCACAAGTACCATCTCTTGAGTTTTAGAAGAAATATGTCAACAATATTTCAAAACTGTGCATTAAAAAGTGAGCTATACAATTCACTTAAATGTCACAGTTACATATTCAATAAATGTCAATATTTAATTGAATGAATATATTTTTATAATTAAATTTCAGACAAAAGATCTATGAAAGAGCTGCCTCTGAGAAAAAAATATTTTTTTCTTTCTGAAATGATCTGGTCTCACTAAACAATTATAACAATAATAATTAATGTAATGAAAGTTAAAGTAATGAATGTGTCATCCAAAAAACTGTACAAAACCAATCTAATTGGGATTATAATAAAAAAATACAAATTAAAGTACAAAATTTTTGTACAATCCAAGTTGCACCATGTCATGCGATTTCACCATCTTATATGAATTATTACAAGTCATCATGAGACTGTGTTTGTGTTTCTGAATATGTAATTGTTTCATCGCACAAAGGCTTGAACACTATATCTGTGTCTTCTACAGCTCTGGGCTCACCATTTACCTTCTCCTGCCAGGTGTCGTCAGTTTACAAATATCTGATTGGACAGACGGGAAATGCAGTGGTACGCCTCCAGCAGACGAGTTCGGTGTCATGTCTCTCTGGAGCAAACTGTCAGTCTTTAAGAAGAGAGTAATAATAGCCGGGTACCACAGCCACTTGCAATGGAAAAAACACTTTCTTTTTTAAAGAAACCTTAGTGAGAAGCTGACATTTGAGTCTGGAAGAGAAACTCAAGCGGAGCATCATAGAAAGAGTTATCAGAATGGCTGTCTCACTGGACTTAGACAGCAGCAATGTGAGAAGCTCTGGACTGCTTTCAAAGGAACAACACCTTTGTTTGTTGATAATGAAATACAGTAAAACCCGTGGAGGGTTTCGAAGGGTTTTGGTAAATGCATACTTTGTACTACAGTTATTAAAGAAAGCACTTCCATTGGTTTTAAATGGGATGCATTGCGTGTTGGGATGTTATGTGCTATGCGACAATCATTCGAGTTGGCCTTCATTTGGCATTCTATGATCAAGCTACAAGGCCTGCGTTTGCTTTGGTTTTATAAAAAGGCTCCAGCAGCATTTAAAAATGTCACATGTATATTTAAATGGAGAGTACAGACATGCACATTTTGAGAATCTAATCAAAACTCTTGGTGCTGACGTATTTATATCAATGCAATAGATAAATTAAAAGAAATAAAACATGCTCCACAAAAGGCTGCAAGAATGAGATACAAATGCACAAACAACTGCATCAATATGGGCAACATATGGGATCCTCAGTGGGAATGAGCACTGAAATTTGGCTTTTCTATTATAATTCAATTGTGTTAAATTAACTTGATAGGCTTCTGTGCAGCCCGTGAGGATTCCAGCTTCATAAGAGAGGCCTGGTGTCTCAGCTTTGTCAAAGGCCCATCATGCTTTGAGCTCTGATAGAGTTCCATTCTATTCTCAAGTGTCATTAACTGTGGGCCAGGTAAAGATTAGATAACAATCAGAACTTTATGAGATACCTTTAGAGGTGTTAGGAGTCTTTTGTCGCACTGCTAAGAGAGGAATGTGGATCAAAAAAAAAAACCCTTAGAATTTCCTCTTTTCTTTCAATTCTTTGAATCATCAAACAGAGTGAGGACTCTTCAGTTGTTTTGGCAGTACTGAAAAATGTAAACGTATTTTCAAGGAGCAAAGAAAAACTCTTAACATGCCTTGTTAAGCATATTTCATGGAGTATTCATAAATGACTAAATATATAATTTATGGCGGAATTCTGAAAGCAGTTGTATCAAAGGTACTTTAATAATATAATTCGTTTTTGCAGGACAGCTTGAAGTGAATTGAATTGCGAACGCTATTTATTTTGTCCTAAGAAAAGAGTCTCCAGCACTCCACAGCTCTTTGTTTTTCTTTAATGGAGTCATGGCGCTCTCATTGCGCTGTAAAGTGGCGCTTGTTCTGACCTAAATGAAAACAGCCTCGAGACCTCAGCGGTCACCTGTCCTTCACTGCAGTCCCACCAAAAAACCTGCTGACGGCATCTCCGAGCTCCCCGCACCTCACTGACGCTGTTTATGACAGCGGTTCAAACCTAAATATCCAGCTTTTGCTGTCTTCTTTCAAAACCGCAGAGCTCATAAAACACCCTTCATGACTTTCCTCCATTTTATAACAGAGTAAATATCACTCTTACAGGGTAGATTTCCCATAATTCTCTTTTATCACAGCTGAGTGGGACAAGAAGAGGCCATTAAGTTCAAACAACGCAGATATTTCCGTGATAACATGAAAAAGTTTATATAGAAGGAGATTCATCATTTGATAGGGTCTTGAAAATGGGGGGGGGGGGAGAGGACATTTCTGGAATCCCATTTCAGATTGCTTCCCTGAAGTATTCTTCTTCTTTTTTTTCCTCATGTCAGCTTCAACATGAAAATGAAGTCAGGGAAAATTAACTCCTGATACGGCTACGCTGAATTAGACGGTGAAAAAAAAAAAAAGAAACACTTTTTAAGGATTCCGGCCTTGTCATTTTCAATTTTCTGCTCTTTGGACATGCTTGTATTCAGATTCCCGAACATCTACTCAGCATATCAATCCTAATTAGACAATCTGGGTCCGCGAAGGATGAGAGTCGAGTTATTTGCATAATTTAATCATAAATACTCAGCGATACATATTTCCGAATGCATTTGTACAATCATCTTTCTATCCTTAGGGCAAAAGTATTAATATGATTAGGCACTAATTCTTTAAAAAAGGAGGAAAATAGGAAACCAGAAAGTGCACTCTCTTTTTAAACTCCAGCTTTGGGCTATATGAAAAATTAATTAATTTCTGGGGAAAATCAATTTCTTTATGTGACCATATTAGACAGAGCCGAGCTAAGGCCCGGAATCGCTCTCCAATCAAGAAATCTCATCTGCTCCCTCTAACTTGTGTCAGTAGTGGTTAGCGTCCCTGCGCGAGCATCAGCGATCTGCGCACTGCTTCCTAAATATGCTGTAATGTGGAAGGGATGGTGGCTAAAGACATGCCAGGGCTCGGAGTCAGAGAGCTCGTAATGCATTGCTTTTTCCACCGGCAATCTGTCTCAGGTGCGACTACGGAGGCTAGTGTCACTCTCCTGTCTCGTTTCATCCAGCTGGTGGTCAGAATAAAAGAAACCTGCAGACGATTCGACACGCTTACATTTGCTTATGGGATTTGAGACTGATTGATGACTCACGCCATCACTCACGGTCACAACACAACCTGGACTAAAAATCACGAATGTTCGCTATTTGCGCAATTAACATTGCGTGTTTGACCGGTCGTATTTTTCATTTAAAAGGACAGTTCAACCCCCCCCCAAAAAAAATTCAATTACATACTGTCACCATATAGTCAAGCTGTACCAAACCTGTATGACTTTTTTTCTTCTGCTGAACACAAAAGAAGATTTTTGGTGAATTGCAAAACGGTGAAAGTCAATGTTGTTTTGGACCCTATACTGACTTTCATTGTTTTACATAAACATTCTTCAAAACATCTTATTTTTGTGTTCTGCAGGAAAAAATTCAAACGTTTGGTAAGCAAATAATGAGAGATTTTAGTTTTTAATTTTTGGCTGAACTACCCCAATAATACGCAGGTCAAATGTCAAAAACTGAGTTCTGCATACTGAAATTCAAGAGTGTGTGCAAGTACGAGAGCTTGAACAGTTTCAAGAAATGTACGTTTATTTCTTTTCCTAGAACTAGTGTTTCAAATGAACATACAGAGGTATCAAGTTGCTTTTAGCAGTGTAATGTTCATAACAAACTCCTCTTTTACATCTCCTCTTGCGTTGACGACGGATGCCAAGTGCACAGTTAATTTGAACACACGTGGCTAATCCTATCAAGGAGAGCTCCAGTGACTCACGGCGACGGAAAAAATAAAACCAGATTGTTTATCTGCTTCATTTTCTATCTATCAGCATCGATCTCGAGTGAGGAATATGGAATCGTACATATGATTTGTACGAAAGTGCTACAATGAATCTGTGATTTTAACAAGCCTTTTAACATGCATCCCCCCGCCCCCCCATACACCCCCCCTTCCAACTCTTTCATCCTAATCAGCATCTGTCTCTCTGTTTTTTGAAGTTATTATCGCCTCAGCTCCCTCTTGGATGTGGTTGCTGGGTGACGGGTATCTTAGCACCCACTCTGACTGGGAATGATTTGAATTCGATCCAAAGATTTCCCATGAGTACCTGTAAACACATCCGTGCCTTGTCGAAAACAAATATATCAGAAGAGCACTGCAAAGAGAGCGAGAGAGGGGGAAAAAAAGAGCGATAAAATCTGCCACTGTGTGTTAAGACGCACCCCTGAGTGCTAAACAAAATAATGACGCTCCTTGGTAAATATGCCAGTCTGTGTTGAACACAAACAAAAATATTTTGTCAAATGTGATGCACTTGTGACTGAAGTATAAATCCTTAAAGTAAAATAAAAATAGAGATTTAAAACACAATTAAATAAAAATACACACAAGACATCTTCATTAAATTAAATTTAATTGTAATAAAAAAAAAAAATAATCTGCAAGTGCATCCATATGCATCTATTCAAGCTGGCAACAACTGTCTATTAAGTGCCTGGACCTCCGACGTAACAGCTACCTCAGCACTCACCTCCAGCCCAACCGCCCTGGTGTTTCAATAACCTTTCCTCAGAGTTCAAATGTCACCAGGCGGCAAGAACCGCACCGTCCCACACAGACAAAATGGAAAGGAAAACAAGTAGCTGAAGTATTGCTTCTCACGGGGCAGACTCATAACTCCTATGAAAGCAGAGAGATTACAGCCCCGTATCTGTTCAGCGGCAGAAGGTGCGCATTAATCTGGGCCGAGGGTCCCCGGGAGAACGAAGGGGGGAGCCGGAGGAACACGTCCTCATGCGGAAGGGAGAACAGGGCGAGTCTGACTCCGCTTCACGGGGAATTCTTTTAACGTGAGCAGACAAAGATGTAAGGCTGCTGTTATCCCGTAGTAAAGAGGATTATTAGCAGTTCCTCAGCACTCTGGAAGTGGAGCAGCATGCTGGAAAAGTGAGACCGATAGTGCTCATGCCGTTTTTTTTAATTATCTCTAGTTTTTATGCCTAATAGGATTTGAATAAGACAGACTCAAACCATAAAATTCAACATCTGAGCACGTAACTTTATCTCAAGTCACATCCACGCAAGAGTTATGACTTAGCGTGCTGACCTTTCCCGTACGGAGAACCAAAACAGATGTAGATACATTAAATCCACACTGTAAATAAGAACCAGTGTGTTTGTGTTCCATCCGAGCAGATACCTTTGTCCATACAAATGATGTAATCCTCCAAATGGGAAGCAGACATGGAGGAGGTGATTGATTTCAGCATAACACCGGCAGTACCAGGTGCTTTCAGAGACAATTACAGGCCTCTCTATGCAGCAGTAATAGGCCAGCACTTTAGCGTCATTAAAGCAATGTGTAGCACTGCATTATCCTTTAACCCCATCACTGACCACTCTCCTTCCCAGCCCCGGAGTTCAAACCACACACTCCATCACCTCAGGACCCTGGGACGGGCCGCACGAGGAGGAGGGGAGCCGCACTGAATGCAAGCTCAGGCCCAGGAGGAGCTCGGCACAGACAGACAGCATGGGAAAGACTCAGAGCAGACTGCTCCATTAGCACCGCTGCTGGACAAACACACATCGCACTTGCCATAAAGCTTTGCAAGACGAAAACATATAATACTGCTTTAAATCAAGTGTACAATGAACTGTGCAATGCATTTGTGTTATTCTGCAGCTGTAATTAATACTGGCGTTAAGAAATCCAATGTACATGTTTTACATGAAAGAGAAAAAATCTAAATAGTCAATAATGCATGTTATAAATGTTTGAATTTTGTAAAAATATGTGATGTGTTTTTTATAGAAGAATTTTTATTTCGCACTCACACTGAAAAAAAGTGGCAATTGTCCAAAATAGAAAATGTGTTATTTTGTATGCACATTTAATGATTAATAATCATTATTTAAATTAATAAGATTGTGTTATAAATAACTTTATAAAGTTCCTGTCATATCTAAAATCAGTGTCATGAGCAATTTGTTATAATATTCTCATAAACAACTTGTGATTTAATTTCCAGTTTTTACAGCATTAAAATTTCTCATAAAAAAAAAAAATATATATATATATATATATATATATATATATATATGAAATTGTACAACACTCTGGCTCAAACTGCTGCATGCAAGGTGTTTTATGTTTTCATTTCAGATAAGCTGTCAACACCTTGACATTTTTAAATTAGCTTACTTTTTCTAGTAATTATTGGGCCCATTCACTTGATCACTAAAGGGTGACATTAAAGTTTCAGGGCGAATTATTCACCGATGTTACAAGCAGTAATTGTTTCCTGTGTGATTTTGTACCTTCAAGCACTGTATCACTCCTGCCATTAAGTATACAAGCACTTATTGACTATGATTTGATTTTTCCCCAGAGGAAGAAAAGAAAAGAGCAGAAAGAAATGTCTGCCTATAAATACAACTAATACATATGAGAGAACATTTATTATAATAAGTCTGACAAGCATGCTTATTTTAGATCTGCTCAAATAACAGAAAACCATTTCAAATAAAATGTTCCTCATATGCTCAATATGAGCTCACTATTGCTTACAGCATGCACAAAAGCACGGTGACTTTAAAACATAAAATTTGTTAGTAGAAAAAATACATAACAAGGAAAAAAAGCTCTCATGCTCTATACATAAACCAGTGCATGATTTCCACAAAATACATTTAGGGCCAACTGCCATTTATGAATGATTCATTCTGATAAATATCATGGGGAAAATAAGACATTTTGTATTTTACATGCACTACAACATTTCAATAAAATGTTTGCATTTAATATATTAAATTTTTACTATTGCAAAAAGTTGAGTTAGTCGCTTTATAGTATTCTAGAATTTGCGGCAAATGTTTCTATATTTTTATAGGATTATTTTGATCATATAAGAACAAGATGGTTTCTTTAATGTTTAATGTAACGTTCAGCAAAGATCCCTCTAATTTTCTCCCTAAATAGAGTTCTTTAGAAGTTACTGATATATGTACAGAACATTACAACTACAGAATAAAAAGGTTGTTGTTCACGTGACATCAGACTGCAAAACATGTTGAACTTTTATTTTTAAAGCGCAAATAAAAAATTTGAAAGTACATTATTTCCACATATTACAGTCATGATTAGCGTCACGCATAAAGTAGCTACATGAGTTTTACTACCCATACTTTCTAATGAAAGGTTCGCTTGACTTCTTATCTAACTTGACGACTGATTATTTGTTTTGGAGCACTAAAAGAGTGTTCTAACCTGGCATTAGTGCAGTCGTTGTAGAGGGTCTCGAAGTCTTTTCTGGAGATGAGTTTGCAGCGGTTGACCCCGGGCTGGATGGCCCCCAGTCCGCGCAGGATGCGGACCTGCTCCACGTTACACACCACCGGCGTGATCTCCAGCCGCTTGAGTTTGGTGTAGACGGTGTGCAGACCCCCGACCAAGTGTTTCAGAAACAGGTCAAACGCCTGGGGCAAGCAGATGAGCTCCTGTCCTTCCACCGTGAAAGAGGCCACCTTGGCGCCCCTGAGCTCCACCATCCGACACTCATTATTCTGCGGGGTGTTTTCAACAGGGGACGGGGTAGAATACACGGGCTTGCCGGCCAGTGGGATGCTGCTGGTGTTGGTGCTGATCAGATCCGTGCGGAACAGATTCTGAGTCGCTGACTGAGAAGGAGATGCAGAAGTGGCCGAGGGCGAGGATGATGATGCTGCGGTCGCGGAACATGATGATGATGATGCTGATGATGCTGACGAAGAAGTTGAGATCGGACACGGCTGGACCAGAGACGATGGGGGAATCAGAGCAGCCGGTACGGCCATGGTGTTCTGCACCTATCAAATAAGTTCAGACGGGAAGCAGAGCCGGTATGCAAAAGTAGCGCAAAGAAGAAGAAATCCACCCCGAGTGCGCTCCGCCGACGCGCGAATGGATGTGGAGAGGTGCCGTGCTGAAATTAGGGCTCTGAGAAAGATTGAGAGAGAATGACAGGAAGAAAATGAGCAGAAAAGTGTGCCTCTGCTCTGTGGATGAGTTGTTGTTGTCACAAGGTACAGAGAGGGAGGAGCCACTACCAGCCCTTTGAAACGGAGACATGCACAATCTAATGCGACCCTAGTGGAACAGCGTGCGGAACGTTTCCAGCGTTTACTCACAACCTTTTCGTGAGCTCGGATGAAACCTGCTCTTCTTCCAGGAATGTTCTCTGAAACTCTCTCGCTTAATACATGTCAGGACGTCTCTCGCCTATTATTGTTCATTGTTTGAAAGTACGCTTGAAGTTCACACTTTTCGACAATATGCAATTAAAAAAGGTAAAACTTTTGATCATTTATGGAAAATATATGAAGACGAATTTAGCTATGTATATAAAGATGTATTGTAAATTTGTTTGTTGTTGATATTAATAAAAATGATCACTAATACAATTAAAAAACATAGATGCAGAAAGTACTGTGAATTGAATCAGTGCTATATTTAGAACTTAAGGTGAGTTGCTGGAGGGGAGACCGGTGTGAGGTGTAACACCATCAATTTAACCAATCAGAAATGAGCTACAGGGGTGAAATAACTTCAAACATGAGCACCATCCTCCTGAGGTGACAGTAAAAGGCTTTACAGAACAAAGAAAGTAGCCTACAGTAGGTAAAGTAACGTTTCAGGTCTGGCATATTTGATTTGCTGTCAGGTTAATATAGGCCTTTGTTGAAAGAACTGGTACATGCATTTTCTCTCTTTTTAATTGTATGTATGGCATCCACACAGATTTTCATGTTTAAAAAAAATCATGTATAAGACTGCAGACTAGATGGTTCATACTTTCCAGGTTTACTTTTATTGGATCTACAAAGATGCATAAAATAGGTCAGTGTAGACCACATTACACACACAACTGTCAAAGTGACTAACACACACACACATTATAGCCTATGCATTTTTGCATTTCTTTTAAATTTTAAATATGTTTTTAAATTTGAAATACACTTCTTAAAGTGTTAGAAATTCTAATGTTTTCTATTTGTACCAGACAATTAACACTGTGTTTCAAAAATTAATACAGAGCAACAACAAAAAAGTACAAAAAAAAAGTTTTAATATATAAATAAAAGAATCCCAAAGTATAAAATATTATTATTTCTCATATCTCATTTTGCAAATATGTATTTCTTCAAAGACCAAATTTATCTGAAGCAAAGACAAAAACAACATGGAAGTGTTCACTGTCAGAACCTAACCAAGTAAACTCAGAAGTTCAAGTTAGTCTGATCTGATCTGCTTTAAGATAAGCAGAATGCCATTTCAGAATTGTCATTCAGGCAAAGAGGTAGCATGTAGTGTAAAAATCAATACCCGCTTAAAATTCATAGCCAGACAAAGTTGCCCTTTATGTTGCTAACCTTTGCTTAAATATGCATCATATTAAGATTTCATTAAAAACAATGAATGTCATGATAGTTTGCCAACAATTTTTCATGTTAGCATGGGGTTAACTGCAAATGATGGCCATAAAATTTCTCACAAAGAACTGCTAGCAGACATTCGTTTAGGGAAGAATGATGATAAGACAAAAAGGCATCCACAAACGCCACAGGACCTCTATGATGTCTCTGATTCAGAGTCTCTTAACAAGCTGGGTGGGCCTGATGAATCAAACTCCCATTAAAACAACAGTCTTTCAATAGACAAACAGCAGGATGCACAATGCAGAGGAACTCTCAGTTGTTCACTGCATTCTAACTTTGAATGTTCAATTAGTTTTATTAGTTAAATTAACAATGTCTGCAATCTTTATGTACTGGGTAAATGCAAGCGTCACGGCAAAAGAAAAGAACTCCTCGATCTCGCTCATTAAAAGAAGCCAGGATGAAAGGAATGTTATGTGGTAACACAGTTCGGCTGAGAGAAGTTCAGACTAACAGTAATCAAGAGGTTACGCACAACAAAAAACAGCTTGAAACAGCTGAGAACGAAGGTTAAACTGTTTTAATTAAGTCCACTTCAAGGTCAACAGCGTAGAAATGACATGTCCCCCTCAATTAGACAGTTATACTTAATCTTCCTCTACATAAAATAATATAGTTTATTAATATATAGAGCCCTATAACTTGAGTCAAGATGTCCCTTCCTTAAAGAAAAAGTCTACCAATGTGTTCACAACATTGGCATTTACACTATTAGCACTTAAAAAGGATCCGATCCATCAGGAGGACAAACAGATGACATAAATACCATAAATGCTACCACAAATTAAAACAATCTGACTGTTTGATCGCAATGGATAAAATGCTCAATTATCTTCTGAAGGAGCATAAAGGGTGTTCTTTGTTTCTATTTGTGTTATCTTTTTTTGAAAATGACATTTAAATGGTTTCTAAATAGTGCTTGAAGTTAGTCAAGGAGATTTATGTGTTTCTTCCATGTGTTTATATGATATCAGAGGCTCATGATGGCTGCCGGGGGATGACATGACATGGCTAATGAGGAAAGGCCCATCATGAGACCACACACACAAAGGTTTGATGACTAACTCATTCCGTTTTGTTTATGGTATTTGTTACAGCAAACATCAGACATACATGAACCATCAAACAAGCTGAGAACAATCTGGCTACTTTCTTTCTTCATCCTGAACGCACCGGTTTGAAAACTAACGAATGGAGGGGCAGAGGGTGCACAGAGTTTCCCTCCATCTGTATGAATCACCATAAAGCTAATGGATCAGTGTTTAAAAGTAGAACTACGATACGACTCGCGTATGATCAATGGCACTGTATGTTGTTTGATATAATAATTTATTCAGCCTATAAGGCTTTGATAAAACAATGTTGAAAAGCAATTTAAATGAAATTCATTTAAATGTCAATTCTCATGCTTAGGATTTTTCTATAATTGGCTATTTAATTAAAATAATTTTCACAGTCATTAATACAGCTCGCAACTTGTAGTGCACTGACATGTTTTAATTACATGGTATTAACAAAATTGATATGCTTTAGAAAGCATGGTGAATAAGAAATAATTACACCAATCATACATCATCCCCCTTATGGACATTAAGAGTATTTCAACATAATTGATGAACTTTGAAAAGGGAGATAAATAACTTTAATTGCATAAAATGGGCGTACCTGTTTCAAATAGAAACAGCCGTCATCGCATTGCAACATATTGGCAGATTCCATTAAATGCAAACCGGCTTACCTTCTCATCTGATGAATAAACATGACTTCCATGCAGTAAATATTTGGGTACATCTGCAAGTGTTGTATGTCTGTCTTCTGAATCACGTTCATTACGCACGTTGTTCCTTTTTGGGGGAGGATGCAGCTTAAAATGCTGCTCAGACAAACAGAGTGCAGAGTGAGACAAATACTTATTGATTTTGAATATTTGTCTCCTCAAGGTCGCATGCCATTGACCCCGTCCACCCGGAGACGCCCCACGCCACACACACACCATGACAGAAGGTAGATGACACAGTAGCCACACACAGTTTTATCCTCAGCCCTCTGAAAGCTGGCCCCCAGCATCACCTACCCTATAAGTCAGATGACTGATAGAGGGACTGCAAACCTGGAAAACAGAAATAGTTATAAGTATAATAATAATAATTATTATTATTATTTTATATATATATATATACACACACACACACATATTGCAGTCATGATATTAATAAAATACAACTATCAATAGTTAGATCTACTGTTTTTGTTTTTTTGAAAATTCAAATTCTTTCAACAAAAATTTATATATATATCACACACAAACATATATACATAGGCTATACATAGGCTACATACTACATACACACTGATAAATTGTAAATGAAACATCAATCCAAATTTGCAGTTAAAAGGTGCCGTGACCAAAACTACAATACAACTTCAGTTTTCCCTGGAGAATTCAATGACGTCACTAAAAGGCTTTAGAAAACAGAATGCAACAGAAAGATAAAAAAACAAAAAAGGAAAATGTCTGCGGAACGATAAGGCAATAAGTAAATATAGGATCAGCTTTCCAGCGCAAGAGAGAAGTCAAGGGGCGGAAGGCCTTCGATCAGACACCGAGGTTGCTTTGATTCTTCTGAGTAACACCGTGTCTACACCAGACGCCGCGCCAGCTATTTTTTGAGCAGCTCATGTTCAGTGTGGACATCATCACTGATTATGACTTCTATAGTATTTTGTCGTACCCCTCACTTCGCGTGTAGACACGGTGTGACATTCATTCTGCTTTGTTTCACAAAACTCGTTGACTGGGTTGCTTAAACTACATATGTGGGGGTGGAGCTATCAAAATAGGGGCGAGACCCTTTTGGGGGTAGGGGCGTGTTTGTTTTGGTGGTTTCAAATGTCAACATTGCCTTCCAGTAATCGCTTACCCTGCCTTTAATGGTGATAACACAACTTTCTGCATGGACCTATCTATACAGCCTAGGTTTTTAAACTCTGGCTCAAAAACGGGCTGCCAGGATGATTTAAGGAAAATATAAGTTACTTATATATATACTTATAGTTACTTATATACATATATATGTATGTATGTATATGTGTGTGTGTTGATAATACTTAACTAGGAAATATATATGTATACACAGTGTATATTTAACTTCTTAATTGCTGTTGATGAGGGTGTGCTTGAGCTTTGCAGATGGACCTATCAAAAAAAAAAAAAAACTGCCCTAGGAAGAGATGCTAGCTTTTCTTTTTCTTTGTTCCTTTGAAGAAAAGCATAGTTTGACTTTTCTCATACAGGTACACAAAGGACAGGGTTAATACACAGAGACTCCCAATTAGAGCCCCCTCATTTAGTAGACGTCTGAACGAAAACTTTATGACAGGCAGTTGGGGACTGTCATTAAATTAGATGTTGAGAGAATGATAGCACACTTTCTTTGCTTAATGAGAATGGAGTTTCTCCCCAGACTGGAATTTTCTGAGTTCACTGCCGTCGGAATGTTTCACAAAGCGAAACTACGGCTCTCTTTGTTGTGTTCACATTACAGATGAGATCAGAGAGTAAACAGAGACCAAATGTGCTCTAATAAAACTACAGATCTTCTAGCCGGCTCATTTCCATAAAGCAGTTCCTGCACAAATCAGGTATGACCTTCAGAGACATAATTAAAGCAAATATTTTTAGTCCCTGATTGGAATGTTGCATGTCAATACAAACTGTGAAGGAACCTCGTAACGGAATGCTGATTTTATTGTTTACAGGAGGTATGGAATCTGAAATGATAGATGTCTGTGTAAATGCATCTGAATTAAGTTCCTATAAGGACTCCATATGAATACTGGCATAAAATAGGACTTTCAAAATGAATGGGTAACAAGTGATTAATTAAATTTGTTTAAAGGCGTAAAGTTATTCAGCACAGTTAATGCATTTAATTATAAATAACTCCAATTTATCAGTAAAAGATGGATAACAGAAATGTTCTTTTTAAATCAAACCCAGATGATATTTGAAAAAAGTCAGCTGCATTGTTTGGAAGAATTTAACTATTATCAAAACTGGAAAAGTAAGAAATATAATCTGCAAGTGAAATAAACTTCACAGGTTGGCAACAAATCTTATATATGTATAACATGCAATAAGAGAGATACATTTATAATCTTATCTTACATAATATATAATGTATATATATTTGAAATATCATCCAAGCTCAATATATATAAAATGTATTCATATGTCTAACAAAAGAACATAAATTCTCATTAATGTTTAGCTTCCTAGCATAAACTTGGAATGCTGTGCTTCATTATGTGCATTACAGAGATACGCTGCCATGAAATAATTATCAGATGTCAAGCTGTTCTGATGCTCAGATCCATTTGTGTGGTTGTTATGATGATGCCATCCTGCCTTACAACTCACTCTCTCTCTCTGTGTGCATCCTGTCTGCAAATATATCTGCAAATCTCAGGATTCACTTGGAAAGATGCCAGCTGAGTGTCTTGTGAGCTGAGCTGGCAAAACGTCCAACCGTATGTAAAATACTGCCCCTCTGGTGATATCAGTCTTTAAAAGAGAGCTAATTTCATTTTTTCAAAAGCAGCCGCTTGATAGCTGCACAATTACTCTGCGCTGCCCCGTCCCCTGTTTAAAGCCGCACAGACTTTTATATCAGGCGAGAGATTTGTGGATATCTAAATTGGAAGGTAAACCTGTATAAACAGTAGTAATTACCGTGCCATTCACAGGGCCTGTTGTGCTCGTTCGGCAACAGCCACAGTGATTAAAATGAATCTCCATCGACTTCTCCATTAAATTGCTGGCAGTGGCGATCCTTTGACCTTTCCCATTGATTGAACATAACAATCACAATTCAATTGTAATGCAAAGAGAACATTTGTTATAATGTACATGAGATGCATGAGCCATTTCCTAGAGGGCTGAGGTAATCAATGAAGTTACTTCAAAAGGAACCTGCACAAAGACTCATTCTAGTCAGAATCTGCGCTACATATCGAACCCGACGTCTGTTGCATCACTCAATACATTTGCATCCTATAGAAGAAAGATATTGTTCATCCAAAACCCTCTGTGTCATTTCATGCTAGCTACAATAGCCCAAATACGGGTACGATCCAGCATTCATTTGATTTGATTTTTACAATGCTAAGCCTTCCCAGAATTCACTGCATGTGGCACAGAGGTCTAAGAAAATGATTACGGCTGACATTTCCCTGAATTATTTTCCCCTCTTTTTTTGCATTGTTCTCTGTGCATCCACTGATTAGTAACATCTGTATGTGACACTGGTGCGGTTCCAGCAACACGTCTGGTTGTAAAACGCCATTAAACTTGCAGGCGAAAGTAGTCTGCGGCTGATTACTTGCACGTAACTCTGCTCCCTCCCTCTGACCAGGAAGGAAAAACTCTGTGAAATACCCGACTTCTAATCAGCATTTAATTCTGATTTTAAGAGCGGTGCTAGATCATGCATTTCAAAAACCAAGAGTAGCTATGTGAATAATGTCCTTAAGGGAATCTGCAGAATTGAGAGATTATAGTTTACACGCACATTAAACAGATTAAACCAGTCAGATCTCAAAAGGCAGTTTATCTAACGGAGAAAATGTAGTATGCTAATTGGGTAAAGTCTGGTGCTGAAATTGTGCATGAGTTCTCCTCTCTGCATGTAGATTTAAGGGTAAAGTTTGATTAAAATCGCAAGGCTAATCAGGGATATAAGCCGCAAAACAGTCCCTGAACGAAAGCGTGCTCGCCACACAAAAAAGTAATTGTCTCCAAAAACTTCTGCGATGACAGATTCAATTCCATTTAGTAAATGTTTAATAAATGTTATACAAACACGGCCGCCTATCTCACTGTATTCAGAAAACAAAGGGAAACTTTAATTGCTTTAATCATCCCGAGCTTTGACGTTGTTATTGGCTTTAAAAATAGCAGTTAACAGTAACTGTCTTGTAAAGGAAATTGAACCACATTTGCAAAATGATCCCCAATTAAGATATGGCCGTCCAGACCAGCAAAGTTGAGCTGGGGTGTTGTGTCTAAGAAAAGCAGTCGATGCCATACAAAGCTATTTAATTAGTTGAAAGGCCCAAAGAAAACAGGCAGCCTAATATGTATCACTTTAATCAAATTTAAAGTGATTGCATCCCTTTTGAAGATTCCAGAGCACGGATATGTTCATTAACAGATATGTGGATGGAATGAGGTAGTTGTTTCTCACAGAAATGACTCTTTAACGTCAAGAAGCTCACCGCGTGGCTGAGCAAGACAGAAGTGTGCGTTACTGTTCGCTGTCTTTAGTGTTCACTAATGTGTTTCAACATTGCGCAGTGCTACCTTTAATCTGCACTAAAGGGAAATAATGCGTTTCCTGCCTTATTTACCATGCTTACTTAACAAGCGCTGTACAATTAGAATTGTTAATAGATTGAGAAAAACAAAAGGACTTTGAAGGTGGGAAAGTGCTGACATTATTTCACAGGGGAAAAGCACCCCTGAGAAAAAAAAGGTCTGCAGTAAATGTAGTTTCCTGCACTGTTCTTCAATGAAACGCTGCTCCCTCTCATTAGAAATGCCATAGTAGACATAAATCAAGGACAGTAAAAATTTCATCGCCTCCGTGTTAAATCACGCACTTTGCGCATCGGACAGCAACTGTGTAAACATTGTAATTTCGCTTGATTCTCGTTAAATGTATGCACACTTTTTACAATCCATAAACAGATCTGGAATAAAAGTTAATAAATGTCAAAATTTGCATTCGGGGAAAAAAAGCATCTTGCTGCATTTTTGCAAATATCAATCTATGAACCTTTCAACATTTTGTCAGACAAAATGCTAATTGTACCTTTAGGAATTTGGGACACAGTGACAAGAAATGAGATGCCCTGTCCTTTTAGATGTGGAAATCAACTGGGGTAGCATACAGAAAACCTCGCAAAGGCAAAGCAAACACCGCCTGCCACGTTTTCTAGGAGGAATTATCAGTGCATAATGATACATCTCTCTTAGATAAAAAAAAAAAAAAAAAGCTTTTCCTAGTTGGAGAACCCAATGAATTCTTGCACTGGTAGCCATGAATTTACAATTACTTATTATCTGACATATATTATCATGATAGTTGAACTTTGACTACTAAGTACTACAAATAAATCACTGTATATATTGCTTATATATATATATATTCCATTGTTTTATTCATTATATGTTTGTTAATTTGTCTTTTGTGTATTTTTAAAAAGACTATTCAATAAATTTTGTAACTACACCGAAGTTTACCAAACCTTTATATAGTATCAGCATGCTTAGGTTTCTTCTTCATCTGCTGTCCCATCATTCCAACACCGAGGCTAATTTAACAAGGGAGAATTAAGAGTGTAAAAAGTGCTTACACAAAGGTTTCCACGTTATTTGCTTGGAATTGATTTTAACACTTAAACAGAATCCTAACTAAGGGCTTATGTGTGCCAGGCCATCTGCATTTCACCGTAGACGCACACACATACATTTTAGTCTATGGATATCTATCAGAAATGGCAGCTGAAGCTGGCAATGTGTTTCCAAACAAAGCATAATTTGTTTATTTTTACCCAACAAACATGTTCTACAGCATCCTTATGAGCGATTAGCAATGTTGTTCTTCAAAGGTCCTTAAGAGGAGTTTGATGCAGTTCTTGCCCGTCCTCCCATTAATCCAAGCTCAGTTAAGAGTCTGCCATCTGGACGTGTGTTCCTAGCGATAAATATGATTTAGAGTTGATTCAGACATGTTTTCCGCACCGAGTGTGTGTGGATTTCAGAATTAAATGGCACAAACAAATGTGGAGTAGAGAGCAAATTAATATCTCTCGTTTTAGAGCTCCATAACAAAGCCGCACCCTTAATTACAGCCTGTAATCATTTCCTGAAACACAAATATCAAGGAATTCAATTACCATCATAGAGCTCTTGCACACATAAACTGATCTTAGAAATACAAAATCTCTCCTGACGCACGTTCAGATGATTCAGAACGTCCTGCAGGTAATTCTGAAGCAACACTAGATGCTCAGTTGTCTCTCGACTGAATCTGGGATCAGGTTATTTGAGCAATCAACATAATTTTGCCAGATATTAAGTGTATGTGAATATCAGATAATGTTGGATCTAATTACCTTCCTTTTGAGCTTCAGTTGTTTCTCAGCTGTGCCAAGCAACAGTGACCTCTACAGGGATTGAAGATGGAAAACACAGATACACTTTTGACTTTCTGCAGTAACCTCCTTAAAGAGAGAAAAAAAACACAAAACAGAGAATAGTATTCTTTTAAAAAGTATATTAAAAAGCTATAAGTCATAGTAAATTAAATTGCAAATCAAACAAAGATTAATAAATGTTTAATGTAACGTTAAAGCCAATAAAAATAAATAAATAAATAAATATATATATAAAAAATATATATATATTTTTTTATTTTAAAGCCTACTTTGGACATGTATGTGGCATACTCCCAGCTCGTTATATTTAATAATATTCCAAATCAAAATATTTAAATATATATTTAAAAAAAAAAAAAAAAATACTAATAATTTATTCTGTAATATGTTAAGATACTAATCTTTAATCTGACTAAATTTTTAAAATGAATATATAAATAAATAAACATTAAGATTTGTTTGCAATGTTTGAACAAAATAATGAAACTTTTATTCTGTCATGAATCATCTAGTAAGCATTTCCACATTATAAATAAACAATATTTAGAAATACAGTAAATAGTAATACTGTTTTCACAATATTTTGGTCAAAATGATATTGAAATCTGTCATTGTCAATTCTTCTGCTGTTTTGTGCAAAATAAACAAAGACGACTTCATTTGTCCAGCACTGCAGGAGAAGATCTCCCTGAAGACGAAGTCTTGGCCACATCCAGGTGTTATGGCAGCAAACCCAGAAAATGTTGCCAAGACATTTCTCCCTCGCTTCTAAACTTTAGCACAGGAGGACAAAGTGTCTTTCACAGAGAGAGGGGGTAGAAAAGAAAGGGTGCCAAACACCACAAGGCAGAGCCAAGCGCTGTATCAAGCAGGAGGAATGACTGATGGAAAGATAAGGGACAAACCAAAGAGAGCAGACCAAACAGGAAAAGCAAGCAAGCAGCTAATGGAGGGGTGTAGCCCGGGCCGACAAAGAGCGCATGGTGGACGCTCACGTTGCATGTATCTGCTTTTGTTTAGAGCGGACAAGAAAGCAAATCTCATAAAAGCATTCTGCAAACTTTCCGCTTTCCTGTGCAACCTGAATAACAGTTAACCAACATAACAAGTAACCTATTTAAGATTAAACAGAGAATGCGGACATATTCTGTGCTGATTTTTTACACACAAGCCATGTTGTGCCCTATCCCCCACTGCTGCCGAGTTTTCTTTTATGCATTCACGTTTAGTTCGGCAGCATCAAATCCTCTAGAGAGCCAGCATTGTCCTCCTGCGAGTCCCCTGGGTTTCCCATCACATAGCTGCATCTCTCATGTACACAATATAACACCCAGAAGATCCAGCGGCAAACGGGCTCCTTTTAAACGCTCGCACACAATTTGAGGAAGATTAATTAAAATGCTATTAAAGCCACTGCTGATTGTGTTGATTCTCAAAGACTGCAAATTATTCCACTTTTACTGCGGCCTTAAACAAACGGATTCAATAGCCTTTCACTGATTTTACCCTCTGAATAATAAACATCTGTTATGTCATTATGCGCAGAAATAAAAGGGACACATACTTTGTGGAAAGAACATTTTGCACCAGCAGAAGATCTGCGACTGCAGTGTTACAAATATATGAGCAGTGGGGTTTCATATCGACGTGGTTCAAGTGCTTTCAAAGGCCGGGGTCTGCTCTAGTGGACTTGAATGTGTAGTCTGTGGTGCATAAAGTGAAACATAAGGCCTAGCAATGATGCTTCGTCTAATAGGATACCGAGCCCGGGGCATTAAGGAAAAAGCGTGCACTATGCATATGAAAAAAAGTACATAAATGGGTGATTTAAAGAGATTGAATTAGCCTCCGTTTTAGTGCATCTGCTATATTTGTCTCTGAAAGTGTTGAGGAAGCTGTACTTTGAAACTTTTTCTTATAAATACTAATAAACTGTAAAAAGGAGGGCGAGGGGCTACATGTTTCCTTTTAAGTCACAAATACTAAGAAATGTGAATTACTTGGGACCAACACAATTCCCCCAAATGCTGTCCCAACTAGTCAAACACAGTTGTCTGATTGCAAATTGATAAATATTGCTAAATTTTGTGAGTTCTCAGTATGCACTGCAGAATGACTAAATCATTTGGTTACTGTTATTGGTTTTGTTGTTTCAACAATTTTTGTTTTTTGCCTATTTTGTTGGTTATTTGTTGTGCTAGGAGCTCATTTGCAATGCAATTGTTGACTGCGAACATAAATGCGTTGAGGTCTATGTAACCATTTAAATTATCTTTGCTTTCTAGTGTAATGATGCCTTCTGAAACAATGATAGCGTTGTTCACATCACATATTAAGTGTCCTGAATGTACTGTATATTGTATATATATATATTACTACCAAAATAATCAATTTATTGTTTTATTAATTGAAAATGTGTTGAACAACAACAAAATCTGCAGTTGCTGACCATTTGAAATTTTACACACAAATTCAAATTACCAAAAAGTAGTGACTATTTTTACAATAATAACTGAACGAACCAAAAATCTTAATGCATGAATTCCTTTTTTCTTATATTTCTATTCTTCTTTTGACAATATTCAACAGTATCAAACTTGAGCATGTATATTTGTACAAAATTTTGTTACATTAAACAGTAAAAAAAGTTAATCAATTGCTGTACATGAACTCAGGATGAATCAGACTTTCCAAAATTACACGAAAGGGAACAATTAAGAACGAACCGATTCACTTGAATGAATTAAAACTTTTTAACACTATATGGGAAAGAATCATTTAGAATAAACTGATTCACTAGAATCAATCTTACTTGCAATGCTATATATGAGAACTGGAGAGGAGTAAAGTCTGTTTAAGCAAGCATGTTTGATTATTCACTTTGGATATACAGTGTAGACATAAAAACAGCCACAAATTATTTGCTCGAACTGCATCTACTATTTGGAAAGAAAACTAGCTAAACTAGCTACCCTATTAAAATGAACTTATGTCAGAAGCATCACTACTACACTTCCACAGAGTGAAGACTTTTTAAGTGTGTTTTGTGTGCACACATAACCTATTAACCTTTAATATATTTAAAATTTCTTTCTTTTTGCTAATTCAAAGACCAGTCTAAAATATGTATGGGTGAAATCAGCTCCGTTGTTTCATTATCTGCATACTTGCATGTCACTTGGCAGTATATTTTGCCAGTTGCTCGATGCAAAAAAGCTCACAAGTCTGGTTACCCCTACAAAACTCTCCCAGAGGATCGGAAACTCTAAGTTCAGTCTCATTTCCCACTCGGCACTCAGCAGCAGCGAGTCCTCGGCTCTCTGATCTTCTCTAGACAAAATGAGACACAGCAGCTCGAACAGAGGGAGCCTGGCGTAAGCTATTCCCTGCGCTACTTGAATAGATAATGCTTCTCTTTACTTTCTTTATTCCTTCAAAAAAAACTGCATCAGAGGCCAAATATTAATTCTCCCTGTCACCCAGCAAAAGCAAGGGGAGCGCGACGCACTCGGCATACCAGCCTGTGTTTTAGCATGATTAAGGCACACATAAAGGCCTTTCGTGGGCTGCTTTGAACCTTGCCATTGAATTCTTTTTGTTTTTTGTGCATATTCAAACTTATTCCCCCACACTGCTGGAAGCTGATCCTGAAAGACAACGTTAATGAAACATATAACAGGTAAAGACAATGGGATTAGCGGCATCCGAGAGCGAAGCACCTCCATCCGGGCTGGCAGGTCTGCTCTTCCCCCTTCCCTTCGCCCATGAATCTCCTTTTAAAAAATGCCAATAGTTGTGATTGCTTAAAGCTCGATCCTTCGGCTCCATAAAGATGTGCGTGGAAAGAATCACATCAAGGAATGACATTGACAGAGGAACTGCTGACTTGCATCAGTGTTTGTCTTTTGATGTGAGAGATCAAATCGATGTACACACTCTCGTCGAACGGCATGCTGGAAGGGGGGAAGATGGGGATTAGCATTTCGCATCCCCGAGAGTCGAAGGTGCCTGCTTGCCTTAAATCATTAGTGTTTATGTCCTAGCGCGCAAAGTAATCAGGAGTTTCTTGTGGGGAGCTGGAAGGAGTGTTCTCCTGAGCTGAGTGAAAGATCCCCTTCGCTTCCTCAATTATTAAGTGGCTACATGGGAAATAGGGAAACATTAGCAGGTGTGTAAAAATTTTAAAAGATTAAGTGCTTCAAAAGAGTCACCCAGGGGAGAAAACAGGAACGTGAAACTGCTTTGGCAGTAAGCAGGCAGTGAAACAAACGCTTGAGCAGAAAATGGTTATAGGAGATACACTGCCAAGAGTTAAGTGCATTTCTGAAGTTAAAGCAGTATAAATAGAGAGATATGAGAAGGGTCCAAATGAAGAGTGGTTAGAAGAAGAAAACAAAATTCAAAACCTACAATGCACTTCAAATACGCATTGTCCTCAAAGAATGTCCAATATCACCCACTTATTCCCATAACAGTGGGTCTCGGTTATGCATTGTTCGTAGGTTATGCAAGTTAGTTCTGTTTGAAAAATGAAACAACAAACATTGGGACTTATTCTTGAAACACAGAACAAATTCTTATTGTTTATAAAACCATTTGTACATAAACGGCAGTATATTTGATTACATTTAACAACTTACCTACTAAAAATTTGGATGTATTTGTAGATCAATCTAGTCAAACTAGTCATTAGGATTATTATAGCTAACTAAAACTAAAACTGTAAAAAGATCTTTTGTTACTTGAAATAAAATGAATGTTAATTCAAATGAAATTTGAAGTATATTTATTTCAGCTAGTTGTCAACTTTTTTCATTTTAATGTAATTTAACTTGATGTACTATACAATTAAAGCCGAAATAAAAACTAATGAAAAACTAACGAAAAAAAAATCTATTAATTTATTAATTAATAATTAATTATAATATAGTTATTATAAAACAATTTAAGTAATTATCTGTTAAAACTTTAACTACAATTAAAAAAATGGAAAAATAAAAATAAGGACTAATTCAAGATATTTTAAAAACTCTAATATTATCTCAGTCATAGAATAATGACACCACAATAATGAACTGCAAACTATTGATTTATTATGTGTGTACACATACACAGAAATTATAAATATACATGCAATTTGAAATTCATCTTAATTAGCTTAATATTAATGCTTTAATACTCATTCAATTAATATAATGACCGTATAACTTTCTGGTTGTTTTTTTCACATAATAAAATAATATTCTCAATAAAATTGTAAAGTCCAGCAAATTATTTGGCACATATTTGTGTAATAAATGTGATAATGTGCTGTAGTTACCCTTTCAGTCGAATCACTTCGACGTTACATATGGGATCTCGCATGAGAGACCAATCGTCTTCGAGCCGTT
>JAUMHE010000056.1:12303504-12315937 GCA_032359235.1 Enteromius mattozi | reverse complement strand
GCTCGAAGACGATTGGTCTCTCATGCGAGATCCCATATGTAACGTCTCCGTTCCCTCCTTCAGGGAACGTGGGTTACCTTCGTAACCTAGACGTTATTCTCTAAAATAATCCTCAGCAGTGTGGGTGGATTTATTGATAATCTTACTGTATATTAATCCTTAAAGCTCTCACGGCCCTGAATTCCTTCATTGTGTAGCCATCTCTCAGGTAAAGTGCTTATTCTTGGTTATAGTGCAATCCTACAGCAGCTAATGAAAGTATCAGAGTGTGACAGAACAAAGTTGTTAAGAGTTGTGCAGGAGTGATTTTGCGGTTAGAGTATTGCGCTTTTCTACACTATTTGAATGCAGAGGGCTTGCTTGCAACTCTACGCTAATGATCAAAGTTGAGAGGGGAAAAATCTCTTGAGTGCAAGTTATGAGGATGAGACGAGCAGAGGAAAATGCTTTGCTATCCAGCTTTGAACACTTTTACACTTTCCAATAAGCTTTGTTTTTTAATTGGCTGAAATTAATCTTAGGGATGTAGATGCCTGATTTGCATTCATTAAAACTCAACCAAAGAAGTCATGCTTAATTCCAATCAAATTTGCTTAATTATGCATGGCGAAAGAATCCCAAATGAGCTGAGGATTTTTGTTAGCTTTCCTTTTTTTCTATAGCAAATAAAAAGCTTTTTTTCTTTTTGTTTCCTATAGCAAATAAAACGTAATGAAGCTGTCTCTTTGTGTTCTGCTGAATGTTGAGGAGCTGGGCTGCAGCACCTTGAGTCTTTGTTGAAAAACAATATTATGGCTAAAGTAATTATAGGAATCTGCATTTTTCATTGTTAATTGTGGATGTCAGCATCATTAATTTTAATTTACAGCGAGCAATAAAATTAAGAATACTTTGTGCTGATGTTTTAAATCATGCCAGTGAAGGCGATGCATTATGCAACTTAAATTTCAAGAAGATATTGATTAGGGCAGATAGCCTTTTCTATGAATCTTAAACAGGCAGATGCAAGATAAAGCCTGAGGTATCACTTTCGCTCTCTGTCACTGCACCGGACGGGAGAAAGGACATCCATATTCCCTGTGATGCTACTCTGGCAGTGAAAAATAAGTGATGGGAATGAAATGTACAATAAATATACAGGAGAAATAAAAAGGGACGCAGAGCTTATACTATATTCAGTCATTTGCTGTAAGCAACCTTAACATTGTCAAAAGTACTGCTGAAATATGCAGTGATTTTTTAATGCTATTAAAGTAGGTTATTGACTGAAATAAGTAATAAAAATGGAAATGTGTAGGTGTGGGGTGCCACTGAAAAACACACGTCATATCCTAAAATATTTCAATCAGTGCTTTATTTGTTTCAGCCATGCAGGCTCCCTTCCATATGTCCTGTGATCTATGCTTCTAAAGCTAGAAAATATGTGCGACTGGCAGCGTAACAAGAGCACTTTAGGTTGTCTCTATTGTGCAGGACAACACAATGTGCTTGCACCAACACCATTTGATTAATAGCCTCTTTTCTTCTTTGGTGTACAGGATATATCCAGCTGCAAGAAGCTTTGGAGCATTGTACTTGGAAAACAAAGGAAGAATAAAATTGATCTTTCTGGAAACAGAAATCAATGAATAGTTATTTCCTGTTTCATGCATGTTATTTAGACAGTCACTGAGTTGCAAGAATTCCCCTTTATACTTCAAGAATAGCAAGGACTTGACAGGAAAGTGTAGAGGGACATTTAATGCTTTTGGTGTAAGTATGCTTCAAGATATTTAATGCGAAAATGAAAAAATAATTAATTACCTTTTGGTCATTTTAACAAGACAAAATGTAAAAAACTTGGTGAGTACTTTTAAAAGGAGTTCACCATGTACATACTCCAAACCTATATGACTTTCATTCTTTTCTTTTTTTTATAAAATAATATTTAATAATATTTCATATTTGACTGTTTTTTGGATTATTATGCTTCAATACATTGCAAATTCAATATGAAAAAGGGGGCAAAATAATTATAACTTGGCAAGTTATTGTCCCATAATTGTCAAAATAAAGAGTAATAAAGTTCCCCCAAAAAAATTAAATTTTATTTATGCACCCCACAATAAAATTATTTATGCACCCCACTCCAAATCTAAATGACTTACATTTTTCTGTGGAAAACAATAAAGGATTTTGTTAATGAAGGTTTTGATGAAAGAATGATTGAGTATTGTCCCTTTGGTTGTAAATGTAAAGCACAGATATATATTTAATGTTTTGAGCCTGATTATGGTTTAAGAGCTTGCAACTTCAACGTGAAGAAGATTTTAAAAAGGATAGTTCAGCCAAAATAATCATTACAAATAAAACTTACTCTTCTCATGTTACTCCAAAGCTGCACGACTTATTTTCAAAAAAAGAGATATTTTTAAAAAGGTTTGAATGGAAAACGTTTCAACAAAACAACACTGGACCCCATTTACTTTCAAATGAAAAGAGATTGTCCAAAAATGAACTGTCCCTTTAAGAAAGCAAGATTTCATATTGTCAAGATTTTTTTTTGTCCTGTATGGAAACAAAAACATTACTGCCAAGGAATAAAAAAGACATCACAGCCAAGCACGATTATAATTGCCATGTTTGTGGTCCCTGGTTAGATTTATGTCTAGAAAGATTTGCCTGTGCCTGTTCTGCATACAGGACTATTATTTCTTGGGGGTGATTGTGTTGCTATCACAAAAGCTTCTCGGCTCGATTGTTCTGTTTCGAAGTTGGAGGGCTGCCCGTGGCCTTTTTTTATTACTCAGGCAACTCCAACTATCAGCTCCATTTTCCTCTTCCTGCTTTTTTCCTGTCAGACACTGAGACAAGTCACTCCAATGTAACAATAAGGGTGATTTCATTTGACTTATCACACACACTAACTGCTAAACCAGCTGCCCGGACTTTGATCCAATGCACTTCCTGCAGAAGACTTCCTAAAACAGGCGGTAAACAGACTGAAACTATGTTGTCATTACTTCAGAACAGCGAAAACATTTCAAATTGATTATTTTACCTGTTGCCCGGGGTCCCACTGGACCTGAAAGAAAGCAGGCCTGGCTTTGCAGATCTCCAACCTCCACGTTTCCCCAATGCAAATCTTGAGACAATGCTGTTAATTCAGCCATGTGATCGCTGAATACCACAGGGGCATTGCGACAGGAAACCATACGGACGTGTTACCATACTTCTGAAAAAAAAATTCAAAATTGCCCCTGCGGTTTGGGAAATGCCCTTTTATTCATACCACTGTCCTTCGTTCTCCCGAAGGTTAACACGCAGCCATTACTTCCATTGTATTGCGAACGAGAGAAAATAAGTCACACGTGCTCTTAAGGGATTTTCCCTTTCTCCATTAAGCATTCTTTTTCACGAGGGGCTAAATCATTGACATCGCTTTAGGCTTTCTGGTCAACACGGTTGAATATAAAAGACTGGAGATTAATTCAGCAATCTGTGACATCATTGTGTGAATAATTCATTCTGAAGGCCAGATAAGAAATGATCTGTGTGGAAATTAATAGCGCTTATTTAATAACATTCTCCCACGGATTCTCGGTGCTACACGACAGCACTGGAGTCGCAGAGAGCGGGTTCAAAAATCAAGGCGGATGATTCATTCGCACTCCTCTGGTAGTTGAGTTTGATGGATCATTCTTAAAAGCGTCGTTGCTAATCTTCAGCTCCTCTTTTTTAGGTTATTCACAGATCAGTGAGTTTTCCGGCTAATCCGGGTTTTGATGCTCCCCTGTCTGTGTACATGGTATTCATCATATCTTGACAAGAGGAGTCCTTCAGACAACAAATAACCTTCAGTAAGGGGATGTGAGCAGTAGATGTGCAGTTATTTTGGATATGTATCACAGAGGGGTAAGAACACAGCAGGAGATGAATGGTGTCCTTTTTGGCAGTGGGAATGGACCCCTTTCCGGCTCCTCGGAATAATCATTCTGAACCCTAGCCATGTCTTCGACAACTTAATCAGACAGCCTACTACCTGTAAAGTGGCTGGGCTGATTTGATTGCCATTTTTATTGGATCCCCCGCCCATAAATCAAAGCAATGGGGACGGTTCTACAGACATGACCACTCGTCATTCGCTAGTAGCCTTGGAAACATTGTTGCGGGAGTTGTGCTACTGTCAGTAGGGGTAAATCAGACTTTGGAAATTTTGCCCCTTCTCCAGAAGAGCGTTATGGTTAGAGTAAATCATCTTGAAAATTGATGTCACTTTGCCAAAGTGGTTCACCTATCCCTCGATGGAGCTCTGTCATCCCGTGTCAATGTCAGCACTTTCATCTTACTTTCAAAAAAGTGGCTTTTCCACATGATGGGCGACTAAGGAATCGCTAAACTGCAGTGGGGAACTTTTCTCAAACAAACTGATCTGGAACAATACATCCTCAGAGCTTCTCAAGTTTTAGACTTAAATGGAGCAGTGCATCCAAAAACTAATATTCTTGTCATTAGTCATTAATCATATCACACTCAAACACTTTGTTTAAAAGCAGAAATTTTGAGAATGTACATATATCTCTATTCTATATGTCCATGTTGTAAAGCTCCAAAATAGAAAATTAAATTAAATTAAATTAAATTAAATTAAATTACATTACATTACATTACATTGCATTACATTACATTACATTAAATTAATGTACAATATTTTTTTTTTTTTTTTGGTATACTATCCAATTAAGTCCAGACATGAAATTGTTACATTATTTTATGTACTTAAAAATCAAATTTTTAATTCTCTTTTTATCCATATTCTTCTTTAATATTCTCTCATATTATGAAAAAAATGTCAAAAAAGCAAAACTGGGAATAAACGCCAAGTTGCATAAAAAATATTAATTTAAAAATGTAATTTGATGCGGAAAAAAATTAATGAAAAGTATTAAAATATCAAGGGATGTGGGATTGAGATGTCCCTCCCAGTTGTGTGTCAAAAGTGAGAGTGCTAATGATATGTTAAAGATTGAAAATTACCATCTCGGATATGTCTAAACCAGTAAACTGGTAAACAAGCCTCCTGTTAGGAACAGGGATGATTTGAATCAACAAGGGTGAACAGATATGGATACTCCCTGCATTAGTGTTAATAGGAATAGATTATGGAGGGATTTGGCGATGTGACCTTCAGTGTACTAATTGAAATAGTATTCAGAGTCAGCAGTGGAGTAATCAAGTTAAACACAGAATCATAAATCATCATGAGAAGCGCTGTCACAACTAAGCCATTAGCCCCCTGTTTTTCATCCACACACCCTCATAGAAATATCTGCCACGCTGCTCCGTAGGTTAATAGGAACAGAAATGGCATTTAAAGTCTATTTGGATCAAATGTACTGCGCGCCTGAAAGTAGAACTTCGCTAATTTACAGGTAATATGAATTGATGTGGTTATGGTAGGGGATACTTGAGCCGACAGTGGAGTTGGACTTGGGACTGCTCAGATCTGATGTTCATATGGACCTTGACATGCAGGATTCAACAGGTCTGCATTAAAATAATTTAAATAATGAAATATATATATATATATATATAAAATGTAAAATGATTTACAATTAACTTGCAAATGACAAAACAAAATGGGTTGTTTACATTTACATATTAACTTAAAATCTCAGGAGGTTCTTTAAATGAACAAGTCAAAATTATAATAATTAATGAATAAAATATCTCTAAAAATCTGGCTGAATAAAGTATGGCGTTCAGGATTTGTGGTCACTTGTGTCTTCTGTGATGCATATAGCAGCAGTCCGTGACACTGGGTGGTTTGTCAAAGTTCCTAACATCTTTATTGATATCAACAAGTACTCTCCTAGCAAATAGCTTTTTAATTGTTGCGAAATGAGTGAATTAGATACTAAACAGTCGGTTAGCGTCAATGAAACGTCTTTCACAGAAGAGTGACCACCAAACTTGTCAGAACGCTGATAAGAGGCTGAACTGGAATGCTTACATGGCATTAATCAAATAGCTACGTCTAATTAAACGGGTTTAAAACACGGCTTTTTCTAAATGTTGCTCAGGTATTGCAATAATTTTTGATCACCCAAGCCTGGAAGACAAATAATTAGAACTGCCACACCATTCTGATGAGTGATGTCAGCGTCTCGGAGTGACCTTCCCACTGCTAATTAATTTTCATCCCGAGAAAAAAAAGACCCTGTTGTTGCACATTATTAATTGAGTTCACGAAAAGATGCGGCTGATTAATTTTTGTTGATAATACTTGTCATTCCAGGGAGCGTTGGTGATCATTTTATGGCTTTTTGTTTCAGCGCTCCTCAAAGTTGGTCCGACTCATCTGCGGTGCCTTTAATTCACTCCAAAGCTGGAATTATAAGACAAAATACATTTAGAGTTAATTACAAATGAGTTGCTTTGCTTTTGGAGTGTATTTACCAGAAAAAAGCAATGAGTTACGGTTTAATATCAGCCAGGTCGTATAAGAATGAGGGAAAGGGGTATATACTTAAGTTATATTTTTGTGAAACACATTCCTAGACACTTTCTTTAAACTGGCTGTGAGGGAAAAGTTAGTGAACCCTTTTGAAATCTGCTGACCTGACTGGATTGTCTGACTCCAATTACCCCCATTTCAAGCTGTCAATATTTTATTGAGAGTTTTATATCTATTGCACTTTCATATCTATCTATCATAGATCTTCTTTTCCTGTCATTGCTCACTATAGCTAACATTGTTCTGTCAATGATCCTGATTGTTTAAATCACTTATTTAATAAAAGTATGGCAGTTACATCTCGTTGGTGCACAGTTTTGCTCCAGAAATACGAGCACCAGAGTAAACTCGAGAAAGTTGGATTGTGTCAAGACCCGATCCCACGCCCCTTTTCTCTCACTCATTTCCCGTTCAGCCTAAATCAATATGTGAGGCATAAAAATCTTCCCGAAATAAATAAAAAATAAGATCAACCTTATTACTTTAAAAAAAATAATCTCGCACTTCAAAAGCCATGCACAGAAAAATCTAGAGAATTCCATATAGGCTACAAACTTTCTTTCACAGCTGCACGGTGTCGTTGTAACCGTCTCCTAATGTTGCAGGCAGTCAATGGCACTCACAGAAATATTAGAGTTCTCAGGAGGCCTTTCTCAACATCAAATGAGTCCCCAGCTCAGAAGGTCTGCTATTCTTTGATAAGGTATTGCTGCAGAATGCTGTAAAAAAAACCATTATGAATTGATAATGCCGGGCACAGACTTGTTCATAGAAAAAAAAAGTCATTTATCTGAAACGTCTCACAATCGTCTGTGAAATGCAAGATGTCATTGAGCTGGTGAAAATGTGTCCCTTAATGAATATTCTGACAATTTCCAAGCATTGTCCTTGACGGCCTAAATGTATGTGAATAGCACAGCGTGTCATGGTTGTAAAATGACATTAATAGAACTGTAATTATACAGCAGCACTGTTATATTTCACTGCTGTATGTTATTATGCTTGGCATAATAAAATAATACTTGAGGACTTATAAACAGAATTCTTTGTGTAATTTCTTTAGCGACATACAGTTTACAGTGAGCAACACTGGCCTAAGCCTGCAGTCTTAAAAGTGCTCAAAATACGATGATTTAAACTGGATAAATATTCTTTAATTAAGTCTCATGTGAATTGATAACACCTCAGTTGGAGGGAAACATAGACTTTATGGCTTTACAATATTAATCCGCTGGTTTTTGTTTTACATTAATTGTCATTCCCAGAGAAACCTAAAACACAACACCACATATACAGAATAGTTTTTACTTGTTTTGAGAGTGGGGGAAAATAGCAACACTTTAGAATAAGGTTTCATTAGTTAATGTTAGTTACTTGAACTAACAATGAACATTACATTCATTACAGTATGTAATAATCTTTGTTAATGTTATCTAATGAAAGTACAGTTCACTGTTAGTTCATGTTAATTCAGAATGCATTAAATAATGATAACTTTTGATTTGAATAATGCATTAGTTGAAAGATTAATAAATGCAGTAGAAGTAATGTTCATTTTTAGTTCATGTTCACTAATTAAAAATTGTTACCAAGAATATTATCATTTTTATTTTACTTTTGTCTTGGAACTGCTTAAGTGTTGAACCCTTTTTTCCTTTGATTTGAGGAGTAATCTATCTTTTTCTTAAAAAGCATATACAATCTTAAAAACCTCAGATCTCATAATCAGTCTGTATTGAAAGTTTTGTATCTAATAAAAAAGCAAATACATAAACTATCTGTATAAATACACACACACACACACACACATATATATATAAATGTTTTTTTTTTCTTCTTGAAAGCACAATACATAAATACAAATGAAAGCATGTAGTTTATATGAACAAAACTTTATTATAGAAGTTTAAAGTGCAAAGTAAGTTATATTAAAACACACACACACACACACAACAGGCTCACTCTAAACAGTCAAGGCTTTGAAATGCTAAAGAGCTGAATAAAAGAATAAAAGTATTGGCGAGCAATCCAAGAGTCTAAACAGAGGGGATATCAGGGGATTAATGACTGATTACCATTCATCTCTTAACCTGAAGGAGATCGGCTGCTTGAATCCTCCTTCTCTAGAGGTGAGCATATGGACAGTGCATCTGTTTTTGTGTGGAGTTGAACGATTCTACGTTGAGTATAAAACTGGGATTCTGTCCAACTCAAGAGTAAGTTGTCCCCACCTGATAAATGGTGTATGCTTTCCAGATTGCATGTTTGACCATTTAAACTTAATTAATCGCTAGCGTTCAAAGACATTGTTTCATGTTGTTGGAGGCTTAAAAAGTGTTGTTTGTTTTTAAGTTTGGGAACACAAAAAACTGCTAGCAACACTGTGCACCACTTCAAGGCTGATTCAAGTTTGGGCAGCCATACTGTAGTTAACACGAGCAAGTGTTTGTCTTTGGAAACATTAACCAAACATTGAAAGCGATTCAGAAATAAATGGGGAGGGGGAAAATCATTAGACCGGTTTCATTTGTCTCCTCAAACAAAAATCCCTGAATAAACCATGAGCATCCCTCAAAACAATATAGCTTTCAGCACCACCCACTGGTAGGAAATGCCCCATATAAATACTTTAGCCAACAGAAATGATATTCTCGCAAGACTTTGACCCTCTGTCATTTCAAACTGCCTTTTACCTCTCACTCACCCCATCAGAGAGCATTCAGTCATCTGTAATTGTAATCACACATCACCCTTACAAAACAACTGCTGCAAATGCAATCTATAACTGGACCCGAACAGGGAATGGAAATCCCATTCCTGGGAGCTCAAAAACAAACAATGTGTTAGTCCTATCAGTAACCTCTATCCTGAGAGGACAAGGTTAACATCGACACTCTGTGAATTGGTGCACCCAAAATAACAATCGCACCAAACAACACAATCAAAGCGCTCCCGCGTTCCCTCATTGTTTAATTTTCTGTTTTTTATCTGCGATATCTCCCAGCGTGCTCTTATCTTTGACCCTCAGCTTGTAGCTTTGTGGCAGCTTCCCTTTTAGATGGCTGATGACCTTGGGAGGGATGTCATTAAACCCTGACCCATTTGATGATCCCCTCATGTGGAATACATATGCCAAACGGGAGCCGCTTTCACGCAGCAGGGGTGACGTGAAATACTTACAAAAATATGACTTGACACACTTTATCAAATGGGGAAAGATGAAGACAAAACAGCTGCTGCTGCTGTCGTAAGCAATCTGGCCGTGATTGAATAAAAGTGTCAAGAAAAGGGCCGCTTGATGGTCTTTTGTTCTCTCCCATCCAGGTTGATGTTAGTTTGAGCTGTCAGGAGGGAATCACAGCTGTGTGATTTATCAATACTCCAGTGACCTTGTAGCCGGCGGAGGATGAGAGCACAGCGCCCCCCGTTTGAAATCTTGCTGAATGCCCAGAAACGATCCACATTTTGAGTCAGCGTGCCAAGTGGTGCAGCGGGCGCCAAAAGAAGCGAGTTTGCTTGCACTGTGGATTTCTTTGAGAGTTGCAAAGAAAAAAAAGCAACACTGAACAAAAAGGCTTAATGAACAACAATTCTGTAAAGGATTATAATTCTAGCTTAATTTATAAATATAGCCTGTTGTTCATTCATAATGCATTCACGATAATTACAAATTAAGTGTATATACGAATTAAAGAAGGATGGCAAACTATAGAGGCACTGGTCAGTTTTGAGATTTTGGGCTATTTTACTTGTCTTCTTCTAGACTAGTAAGAAGAAAACAACCAAAGTACACATTTAATAGTTCTTTTATTAAACTAAGTCTGCTTGCCTATTAGATTTCAGTTACTTCAGTATTTATATATCCAAAATTTTAAACTTGTGTAAAACAAAGTAGCAGAGACATTCCCACAAATGTGTCTTCATTTTTTTTTTCCAAAGGACAAGCATTGTTATGATGAACCAGATGTTATACCAGCATTGCACATTCATTACAACCATAAACCCATCTGTGGAATAGATTTTATGCAAATTTTTCAAGGGATCTGCATAAATAAAGTCCTAATTAATACCTCTGAAGAAACCTCTGTACTGTTTGATACTAAAGTGTTCTTAATTATGAAGGGGAAGGTAAGATGCCCCCAGGTAAATCTCAACAAATGGATAGCGATCAAGAAACATGGCGAGTTTTGTACTCCGAAACTTTTGTTCTTCTGACCTGTGATGGAATAATAATTAAAATAATGCAGCCTAATGTATGACCCGCTGTGATCATTTCTCATTGGATGGCTTTTTGATAGATTACTGCTTGGGTTATTTAAGTGGAATACCAGCCTGCATGTTTAAATGCTGTAATGCATATAAAATACTTCATAAATAAAAGCTGACATATACAAAGATATAATAAATTAAATAATTATAACATTATTTTGTTATCCAATATGAAGACAAACATACATTCTAAGTGTGCTTAAGTGTCCAACTGCATACAGTGCATTCGAGAAGTATGTCATATATATCTGATTACACTCAGTCCAGAACAATCACATTGAGCCATTTCCCAGGGTAGACTGGAATCTATTTAAAGAGGTTTTTGTATCAATGCTTCTAATAAAACCTAATTAATTTCCCCTTTTTTCACTAGGAATGCACAACATGTTTAACCAGATGCCTTTGGAGCAGTCCATTGATTGGCAGGTCTGTTTTTCACCAGACACTGATGGCTTTAATGGTGAAGGTGCCCCTTTGTTCAGATTTTATTGACTTGAGCCAGAAGAGGCTTAGCTTTATCATAGTATTCCACATCACTTTCAGGGCTTAACCAGCGCATTTCACATGACAGTAAATAATACTGTTGGTCAAATATTTCATTAGCACAACAATAAAAAGAATAATAATAGGCAAATCTGTGCTTGTACTTGAAGCCGAACAGAGACGAGTGAAGGGAAGGGAGGGGTAGACAGAGGCTAATAGAGACAGCTTTGTCATGTGATTAGTGGTCTGCTCTGAAGGAATCTGGCCAATGACTAAACAGGAGGAGGTGTGGACAGATCAGCTAATGGCTTGGAATGCGGCGGCTAAAGATGAACCAGTTACTATTATATTTCCTCATATACTTCAGCTCATATTGTGCTTTACCTAATACAGCTTCTGACTTAGATAAATAAACAACAGTGAAAGCTGCTTTTTAGATTCATTATCAAATAATCATAAACATTCTGTAAATTATTAATAGAATCTAACATTTCACAAAGTCACACTTGAAAATGAACATCGCTGCATGTTAAACTAAGAAGCATTTTAAGAAAAGACAAACCAAAAAAATGTAAATAATTATCTATACACTACAGTATACTACACCATATCATAATGGTATCGACTGATATTAGATTTTCTTTTTAAATTACACTTGATATTTAATTGTACATGTTTGCTTATTTTACATTAATCACCTAAAGTTAATCTTTAAAAACACAATTTTTTTTTAAATATAATCTTTAGCAAACCTCTAAATAAATAAGTATTTTTTTAATACTGTACATTTTAATTGTATGATTCCTATACTTGCAGCATTTAAAATGGTATAGAATTTTCAGTTATTATAAGGTTTTCTGTTTTGAATGTATACAAAATTGTTTAAAAAATTTAATATCAGCCGTTAATCAGTTATCAGTCATAACATGAACATAATTATCGACTTAACAGTAATCTCATCCTTAAAAAGTTTGTTGGGTTTTTTTGAATAATGCAACAATAGCGTTTAATAATGTTCAAAATGAAGAGTGGGCACCTGTGGTTTCTCTGCTAGGACACCTGTGTAAACTTGAAGTGATCTGACATCTGGTTAAAAGTAATTGCACAAATGTGACCCTGGACAACAAAACCAGTCTTAAGTGTTAATTTTCCAAAATTGAGATTTATACATGATCTGAAAGCTGA
>JAUMHE010000056.1:12241932-12303404 GCA_032359235.1 Enteromius mattozi | reverse complement strand
ATTCAATGTATTTTTGGCTATTACTACAAATAAACCCCAGCGACTTAAGACTGGTTTTGTGGTCCAGGGTCACAAATGTCTGAGAATGTCAGCTCTGAGAAAATCATTTGTTTGCAGATGCCATTTAGCTGAATAAAATATGATTTGGTAATTTAAGTGTGGCTTAAGAATCTAAATACTTTTTAGGGCCAGTGTAAGCAATTTCAACACCTAACATCTGTTGTGTAGGGTATTTTTTCCTGTTGCCCCCAAAACTGGCAACTGTTTCCTCCAATCTCACAGATGAATAGAGGCATAATGATCTGAGCCTTGAGTGAATATTACAGCATTATAATCTTATTCGTTTGATGCAGCAATTGGACAGATGTTCTCTTGATTTGACGCTTTTTTGGTTACAAAACGTCCTCCGCGAGGCTTACAAATATTTACCCATGTAGCAGCGTGAAACTCGTTATGCTGGAGTAGATAAGCTTTGTATGTTTGACTAAAGCATTGCTGTGCTGTTCCTTAATTGCTTCAAATATACAAACCGCTCAAAGACGTAAATACATTGTTTTGAAACAATGAGTTAGAGATAAGCTCACAAATTTAGCTCACTGTTTCAACACGCAATTTATGAATAATCGTTTCCTGAAGAAACTTTCTTGAGTGGGTATCAGTGTGCAAAATGGGATTTCGTGAAGATATAGTAGTTCACTCTAAAAATTAGACAAAAAACTCGAAGGCCATACATGATGGATTTCTGGATGATTTCCAGCTTTTTGCTTCACAAGACATTAAATGATGGACTAGAGTCGTGTTGTGGATTATTGTGATGTTTTAGCAGCTGTTTATACGGCACCCATTCACAGCAGCGGAGCATTGGTGAATGAGTGATTTATTGCTAAAGTTCTCCAAATTCGTTCAGATCAAGAAACAAACTCTTTTACATCTTTTATGGCATGAGGGTTAGTAAATGTTTAGCAAAATTTAAGTTTAGGTATTCCTTTATGTGAACAAAAACAGTTTTATGTTACACAGAAGTAGCCCTTTTTTGTACAGAGTAAAAATTAGGGATTATTAGTCCATTTGCACATTTCATTAAATTCCAGGCACATACCTCATTAAAAACAGTTTATGTAACTAATAGGAGGTACCTTTCAAATAAAAATTGTACACTTTCATGAGACCAGAATATCACTACCTTTTTCCTTTAAATATGGATACACCTGAGCGTTCCCATATCATTTTGTTCATTCCAGCATTCAACAAAAAAGCAGTTTCTGCTATCAGATGAATCCTTTCTCTCTCTCTCTCTCTCTCTCTCTCTCTTTCCTAAACAAGGGATGGGTTGTCTAGCAAGGAGAACACCTGTAAGACACAGATGAGCGTACCTGAGCCAACTGTCCCGACCGAGTCAATATGCAATTATTTCAACTGAAGATCCACCAGTGTCTACATCAAACGCTCCACATTCCTTGGGCAGATTATTATCTTTTATTATTTTGGCCTGCACGGACGAATTGAACTCTATCTGGTTCACATTGCGATGAAATTCGAGACAGCTTGAATGGCAGTGGTATGTTTGGAGTTTGGATAATACTTACCTTTTATGAAAGGGCCAACGGCGGCGGGAGATTAATAACTGAACACTGAGTGCCTTTCACTGATACTATCCCTCTGGTCGTCTTGTAAAAGCCTGTTGAGAGGTTAAATTAAATTGCTGTAATAAATGTTTGGTTTCAGCGACGCTGTATCATTGAAAATCAAACAAACACCGACAGGCTTCTGTGCGATGAGGATCAGAGAGGGAAAATGAATAGGCGACGAGGGGCGGGGGGTGGGGGGGGTGGTGCATGTAGCGAAGTATTATGTACATTTGAAACTTACTTGTTTTCACTTAAACATTAATTAAATTGGAGCTGGAGGAACAATTATATTGATGAATGTTTTTGGAGCTACTGTAATTAAATTAATCCATTTAATTAACAAATTATATTGAACTTTTCCCCAGAGAGCAACATTAGACTTGTGTTCTCTCTTACAAACAAGCAAAAATAATGGTGTGGAAATGATTGCAAAGATCAGAAGGAAATGAAACTGTGTCAAATAAAATGCACAGACAAAAGCAAACCGATGGAGTGTATATTGTCATCTGTTGTAACACAATCACGGATGATTGTAACGCACGGGGGAAAACATAATTGGATCAAAACTTTTTCATACCTTAATGGGCTACTCTAGAGAGATCTGGTTCCCTCATTTGCAAATTAAATTTGATAGCATTCTGACAGCACATTGCAGCATTTAAATTACTAAATTATTACAACATCTTACATTATGCTCAAAGAAGCGGTTCAAAGGGCTTAAAAGTCTCACACTTTAATTTATTGTATACTGTATCGAGTAATTAAATAACATATAACACTGCAGAATTAGTGGCCTATTGTAATGCTACTACACTTTGGGTCATTCAGCAACTACTACTTCGACTACTACTAATTAATAATAATAATAATAATAATAATCCTTAAAGCATAGAATATTGTTTTATTAATAACAAGTATTTTTATGCATGTGATCATCATATTCAGTTAGATCCCAGATGACTGGCGACTAAACAATGCCATCTAGAGGTAGTGAGCTGATACTACAGTAAGATTGGCCTACTCTGACAAAACAAGTGGCCTAGATCAAATTTTCTCTTTTTCATGTCATCAAGAAAAACTAAAGCAGACAAAGCCATGACTGAAGGTGTTATTTGAGCCTATGCTATATTAATCAAGACAAAATTAATTACAATAACACAGAGAAAGCATTTTAATAACATCGTTAGTTACCTCACGCTGTGTCTACTCTCTTTTGGATGTTGATTCTTCTCATTTAATTTGTGAGTCCGTCGGGCCTGTTTGAGAAAAAGGGAGATAGATAGAATAATTTTACTGTATAATAGCAATAACGTCTGTCTTAATCTTAGATGAGCGTTCAGGATTAATACTATTTTCGTAGAATCGTACGTAAAACAAAACTCAACGAAGTACGCAAGACGTTAAATAAACTAATTATGGAAACAGCTTGACATCATCTTTAACTTGTTTATATTGCATATTCACAATTACTAGACAATTTTGAGAGAGGTCATGTCATTTGCTTGAAAAGGCGCTCGTGATTTACGCTGCAGTCATGTGCCAAGGTTGCCACCTCCTTAGTGACAATATTCATTTTATTTGGAAAAATAGGCATCACAATGTAAACAAAAATAATTTGGTTCTGAGTTCTGAATGTTGTTGACTTAAAAATATTGAACAATGTCATAAAAACTCAATGGCTAGTATAATTTCTTCAGAACACAAACAATGGTTTAGGCCTACAATATCTTTTTCAGTGTTGGGGGAAATAGGTGGTCTTGAATTTGTAATCTCTAAAATTCTCTCTTTTTCAAGTTTTGTTGTGTTGCAAACAATTTCAGTTCTCACAAGACTTATTTGGAACAATCGCTTTAATTTATATTGTGACAAGTCTTTATTTTATGAAAATTGCTTTAACTTCTCTGTTAAATATGATGGATATCCATGGTGACGTTTTCACTTTTCTCAACGAGTTTAGTGACTCATAATATCTTATTAACCCTTTTGCAAAATATGTAATTGTATTATTATTATTAGCTACATTTAATTTCATTTTTAATAAAATTTTATCTTGAATTTCTAATTCAAATTTAACTACTACTATGCAATATAACTTATAGTTATGTCTGTTTTATATATTTGCAACTGTGAATTTTGATATTTCTTAGTTTTGCTTGTGTATGTTGTAATTTTCAATAAAAAAGAAATTCTCCTTTAGTAAGAGAATATGATCCTTGTGTATTACTTTCTATATTTTAAAACCTGCGTTGTTTTATATACTAATATAAAATATTATTTATTCTTCTCATGTAAATTGTTTGCTGATGGAAATTCAGTTCATGGATCACATGTAGTTACGGCATCCACCAGTAGAGGCTGTTTCAGCCAAACCTTGACCTCTTGACAAAATCCAGTTGCTGATAGAGTGCTACACTGATGACATATTTTTGTAGGACAATCCGAAAGTTAGCTTCACCTTTGCTCCCTCGAAAAGTTTGAGTTAAAATAGTTTCCAATAATTTGATATAAACACAATAAGGCTGTAAAAGCAGTAAAGATGATGATGTTTAATACCCATGACAACCTCTGTTGTTCCATTTAGCCACTTGTTAGCAGCAACCTTTTCCAAGTAAAAATCAGAATGCGATTATATTACTGGTATTTTTCATGCCAGCAAATAAAACATGAAAATATTTTTAACTTGAGTTATTCACAGACCCTATTCCAGCCATTTTAACAAAAACCCATTCAGTAAACCCACTGACTTCGGGACGATGAACCTGGAAGTGCTAAAATGCAACACTGCTTCATGCTATAACATTATCCTCCAAGAAGTGACGTTATTTTAGTGGAAAAGCAACAGCACAGGTGGAAAACAACAACAGTAAGTCTCAACATTAGTCTGGTTTTAGTACTATAAAAAAGTTTTGGTTTTGAATAGTCTGACTGTGGGAAACCCCAACATAATTTTCACCTGATTGCTTTTCTTATTACTTTCAAATTATCGTAATTTTGCTTCAACAGCTTCTTAATTAATGTTTTTCTACAGCTGGGCTTGGTGAATTTGAAAGATCAAAGATCCACAAAATGATAGCAGCCTCACTTTTTTAAAGAAATTGGGCTGAACTTACATTAATTTTAATTTGGCTTATGGTTAATAACAGAAATGCCCAATCACCCCTAAATCCTAATATATAAATCCTAAATCCTGATAGAAGCAGTCCTAAATAGATGCTTTCTCTTCTTTTTTTTTTTTCTTTCACCAAAGCAATCTGAACAGTCCCTCAATATAATTGTGTTGACAGAATTCACTGGTGGCTAAATGTAACTGTTATTGATGCATTTGGTGAGCCTACATTATATAACCAGGAAAAAAAGATGACGCTAGCGAGCTAATGTGACAGTTTTCAGTTTTGTTTCACGTTTTCCCAAATGTCGCTCAGACAAATTGAAAAGTGAGTCTAACATGTGAGCCTGGGACCAGAGAAAGAGAGTAAGCTATGATTGATATTTCTTACCAGACAAGTCGTGTTGACGGTGTTTATACATAATCATACAAATCTCCTCATCAAAAGCCTAAGATTGACTCTCACTCCTTTTAGTCATTAACATGCAACCTGTTTTGCCGTAAATTGCACTGAGAGAACATGCTGAACCTCATGACTGCAAAATACTGATGACTTTGATACTTTGGAATAACCATCTACTAAAAAACTGTTTTGGAGGGTTTTTTTTTAGCTATTCCACAGTGTATAAACAAATGTTTTTCTCAGTTTTTCTCTCGTACAGTATATCTACATAACTGCTGTTAAATCCATGTCAAATATGATTGTATTTAAAGCGTAACACAAGAACAAAAACAAATTACAATGATGTCTACATGTCTTGGTGGTGCTCGGCTCTTCACTTCCAACAGTTTGTACTCGTCTAATCTACCTTTCTCTTTTTTAAAAAATCATGAAGACGCCCATATTCATCAATAAAACCTCTCATCTCTCTTTCTATTTTTTTTTTTTTTTGTCTGTGTTCTAATTCACATGTCACATAAACACAAATACTCACATGGATTAAGTAGTTCTTTTCAGTGCCATCGAGCATTAAATATTATCTTAAAAAGCTCTTTCAGTAAGCCACCCATAATTCCACTGACAATGTGGGCTTCCTGGCACACCACACCCTTCAAAACTATATCTTTACACTTGACATCATAACCTGCTTTTCCTAAAATATCACTGAATATGAATGCAAACCTTTTGAGAAAACATGAAAAAATAAACATATTGAATTTGAATTTCAGGAACAAATATCTTTTCTTGTGCATGACAATGTTTATTGTAGAGCTTGAGACAATTTGGCCACTTAATGCAAATACTTTCAAAACACCATAGAGCTCACACTGTATATATGTCATGAAGGTTGTGTTAAAAATACAATCCATTTGCATTATATATGGCATGATTGTAACCTGCAAATGATAAACAATAAGAATTCACAATTCATCTGTGGTAAATAGTTTTTAGTCATGTGAGTTTATTAGTAGTATGTACAGTAGATGCTCGCTCACATGCTTTGCATTTTCTGAAGTCTGGCATCCAATTGTCGGCATATTCTGAGTTTTTAATGACATGCAACATGAATTACTTGCATTCATATGCTGATGTCCGTGTGCCAACATCAACAGATGCTCCCTGGCTGCTATGATCCTTAAATTCTCTAATGAGCAACAGAAAATACTCGCCTTTGATGCACATTCAATACATAACTAGATTTAGTGGATCTTGACTTAACATTTGGCAATGTGGCATAGGCATGGCAAAACAAAATGTTTGTGCATGTATGTCACAAATAAACTTCAGGACAAACACATCAACGAAATAAATTTAAAAACCTGTATTTTATCAGTATTTTAAATGAACGTCTGCTGTCTACAATCCAGCAGACACCTACCGCATTTGAACCGTTAAAGGGAACTTTTTTTGTCCACACAGTGAAAGTCATTGGGGTCCAAAACAACACTGGACACCCCCCAAAAAACATTCTTTTAAAATATCTTAACTGTTTCTCAGATGAAAGTAAGTCATGTGGGATTTTGAATGAGATGAGGGTAAATAAATAAAGATGGTGAATGGTGAAGAATGGTGAAACTATCCATATAAGAATATTTTACACAAAAATATTATCTGATTAATGCTGCAAATCTGAATCAATAGCATTTTCAGAAAAACAGGTCTAACTTCACAAAGAGAAACATCAGAGGTCTGTCAAATTGTTCCAGTTTTTCAGTGGTTTGTCTGGCCCCAGAACAAATCTCTAAACCTGTCCAACATGTGTCTTTGTTTTCCTAATATACCTATGTTTGGTTTTCAAATACTTCTGTAAAGCAGGACAATGCAGGTTCACATACGAATGATGGGAACGGCCTTTATTTCGACATCACAATTCATTTGTCATGCTAACACATACTGTATTGTACTTATTGTAATATTGATTTCCTTTCATAAGAAAATGCAACCTTCACGCGCATTTCTACTAATCAGCACCATTTTGATGGGGTTTTTTTACATATTTGAGCATGGAATCATCCTGCCACAATCATACAGCCATGCAAACAAGCCTGTCTGACTTCCTGTAACTGTACATTTTTTATATTTTTACAGCATAACAGGTTTTATGACTGAAATTATCCTTAGGTGACATCAAATTTGTCCACAAATCAGCTTACCAAGGCATTTCAAGTGATCGTTTATGATCGTGTGCTATTTTAATCTAAACATTCCTGATATTTGTCCCTGGCAGCAACTTTGCCTACTTCAACACTTCTCCTAGCATGTTGGCATAGAACACGCAATCCACACAGGCAGCTGCAGTGCAGTCAAGCAGTTTTGCATACCAGCACATATGGCCCAAGGGAGAGAGTGCAAGAAAGAAAGGGAGAGGGGCATAAATGGGAATTAACCCATTCCATGGAATTCCATGCTGTATTCACATGAATAAAGTCAAATACAACGGAATAGTTTTAGTCTGGTGGCTCATCTGGTAGGATTACCTTCAAGCGTTGTTGGTTGAAACAGTGTTATAATTTGTAATAGACGATAAGGCCAATAATTTAGCTTAAACATTTTGGTAAGCAATTTCAGATACTTAGTCTCACTTTATTTTACATAATAGTAATATTTTACTCATTTTAGTGGGTAAATTATATATATATATGACAATGTTTAAAAATGAAGACTTTTTTTAATAAGCATAAATTAACAAAAAATAAATTACAGGGAGAATTTATATATTTATATTCAATAAATATGGCAATATGTATCATTTTAAAGCGGTATTATTATTATTATTATTATTTTATTTTTTTTTATTATTTTTTTTTCACCGTACCCCATCTTTTGGACAAAAAAAAAATTAGTTTTGCATTATTTGAGTGGCAATTATGTTATATTTTTGTGTGTTTTGTGTTTGTATGTTGCAAACTCTTTATTTGTCACTGTTGCTGGAGAAGCCAATTTTGCTAAAGTTTATGTTACATCTGTGGTTTTCTAAGATCACTTCACAGTGAGAAATATTCTTAATAGCTAAAATGGGTTGGTATATAATTTACACACACATTCAATTATATAAATATATATAAAATGGCATATACACCAAACATCTTTTGACACCAATGGTAAAGTTCTGGCAACTACAACAGCCAATTTTAATAATATATAATAATAATACATTTATTTATTTATTACAGTGCATTGCCATTTTTTTTCTTTTCTTTTCTTTTCTTTGCAACACTATTGCAGATCCGGAAAACCTGTTTTGTGAATTATTAAATGTATGATGACAAAGCTCCGCCCCATTTTGAGGCATTGAAACGAGGCAGTTGCGTAATTTGTCTTGTCAAACGCGTAAAGCGCTTGACATCTCGGGCTGGCTGTCGTGTCGTTCTCATTTGCGGCATATTGAATGACGTGATCTCCAGCTTATTTCAGCAGAGGACATGCGGTTATGGGCAACGCTTTGTTGAGCAGGATCCACGGCTAGAATAAAACACCTAAGAACTGAACGAGGCATTGAGAGAGGACGATTACAGTGGATTTAATGACACTCCATCAAAGCATCACATTCTGGTAGAGTCGATCTGTAATCGCATGTTACATTGGCAGACAGTGCTGGGTGGCAAGCTTTCCTAAATGCCTGTGTTGTTTATGCTCTTGATCTAAAACATAACATAGTCGCTGAACAGCTTCTATTTTATAGTACGTTAATGTTTTCTAATGGTGTTATACAGTATGTAGGAAGCAACGCTGGATGAATTGTGCCGAACTCTGCACTGACCTTAATCTGAAAACTCCATAACAGCAGAGCAGCTGTAGGCTCTAAATTCAGATGGAGTATTTCCTAGTTTATGGATGGCAGAGAGAGCGAGGGGGTTCCTCCTTCTGTGTAAGGTAGCAACAAGACTGTGTATTTAGAGATGCACTCAAGATGACTCGAAAATGGCTGAAATTCTAATAATTTTGAGCTAAACTTTGAGTTTAAAAGTGTGAATAAACATGTGACAAAAAAAGTCAGTCAGGTGTATTCCTCTAAACTTGTCTCGAAATTCTCAGGAATTTATGCAATTGCTTGCTATATATCTTAAAGGATTTCTGACAGAGGGTTATATATAATAAGTGAAGAAAGCTATACTTTAACATTACCATGTCAATGACAGTTGATTGGCTGGATATACTATTTTTTAAGCCAATCAGCTGAGTGATAAATACCATGTGACTAATGACTGTAACTGTAGAGTATCATGCTGATGGCACCATAAAAACACACACAGTCCCAAAACCTTCAGTGAGCAACCATCCTGACTTGTGTTGTGTACTCAGCCCAACAAAGAATCAGACGATGTAAAAATATAACATAATGAAATATTTACAAGATTACAGGTTTAGCTATAAGGGACATTCTAGCCACCTGTCCTATATTTTTGCTAGGTTTTCAAGGATTGTTGTTGGATACAGCCAAACAAACTCGTTTCAGCTCATGTATTGTATGTTTGTGTGCTGAATGAAAACTCTATTTTCTGTTCCTCAGATCAAAAGAGACATGGATGGATACCTGCCGCCTCAGTTTCACACATTGTCAGACCATAAGAAGTTTTGTCAAGACAATTCCCTCACGATGGACCAAGGCACGCCATACAGCATAAACATGAATGTTTTTTTACCGGATGTCACCTACCTACGGACCGGCATGTGTAGACCTGTGAGGTCCGGGGCGCCACAGATAAAGACAGAACCTCTGCATTCATCTTTCAACTACTCTAGTTGTCACGGCTCGGTCACGCCTGCCATTACGCACCCAGAGTACACAAACCTCTACAGCCCATCTGCGGAAAACGGTAGCAATGTTTACGTCAAGCATGAGCAGCCGTCCCTCGAATTCCCAGACGTTCCACTTTTTCAGCTGTTGAACTCGGAGCTAGAGCCCAATGGTGGCCATCCTTGCACAGATTCCCATAATGCCACGTGCCCTCCGATGCCGACGTATAACGGCATTCACACACACCCCAGCCAGATTGCAGAACGCCCGCATTGTAATATGGGCAACAGTGGATATTCGCTACCTTCCCAGTTTGGTCAGCATCCTCAGAAGAGGGCGTCCTATCTACCACCCTCCCCTCCAAACTCAGAACCGGGCAGCCCAGACAGGAGGAAGGAACTCATACAGAACTTATCGCCACCGCCATCATATGCTGCCAGCATGGCGTCTAAAATGGCAGGTCTTACCCCTGGACAGGCACTTTCTGTTCAAACACAAGCAGTACCTGCCCAGTACAACCGTAGAAACAATCCCGATCTAGACAAAAGGAGAATACATCACTGTGATGTACCAGGTGAGATTGAATTTAGCATCTATACACTTTAGTTTGTGACTATAGCATACACTTTATTTGAAAAACCATTCAAGGCCTTAAAAGGAAGCTGCTTTTTACACATAGTCTGTATGACGCAGCACAGGCTTAAATGGCTATTCAGATAATTTAATGTTGTTAAATAGACATTGTGGACTGACATGACTGAACTTCGGGCAATTACCGGTCTCTAGGTTGGACTTTGACTGACTAAGAGGCTTAGGACACAATGGCGAAACCTTTTGACATTGTATATGTGGCTGCTGGACAAGTCAGAGCTGGCCAGAATGTTAGTTCAAAGGGTAGTTCACCCCAAAATGGAAATTTCCTCACCCTTGTGTTGTTCTAAGCCTACATGACTTTTTTTTTTCTGTAGAACAGAAAAGAACATATTTTGAAGAAAATATTTTTTGGCGAACTGTCCCTATAATGTTTTTAAATAATGGATATGAGCTTATGGTATGGTATGTATTAACATTTATTGTATTCTTATGCATCAGGATGTAAGAAGGTCTACACCAAGTCCTCACATTTGAAGGCCCATTTACGTACTCACACTGGTAAGACATTAAATAAACATTATCACACAAACAAGAGAGCTTTTCACATTGTATTATTGCTGTCACACAGTATTTATGTGAATTTAATATCTAAAAAAAATATATGTTAGTAATAAATCCAGAGATTACTGATCACAAACTCTCTGTTAGATTTTGGGTCATTTAGTCCACAAATTCTCTCTCAGCGGGTGCTGATATTTTTTACTTGGAACCTTCTAAAAACAGGCCCAAACTATACAGTTCTGTTATTTATTTAACAGATATACTAATCAACAAAACCAAAACGTATCTTTACCAACTGAAGTGATTTTCTGATCATTGATCTGGTGAAGAATTTATCATTTTGAATGATTTATTAAAAGAATGGACACCGGTCAGGCTTGTTGCGTGCAGCCTATGAGTGTGATTCTATAGAAAGACCTTTTCTTGCCATTATCATGCAGTACACAGTTTTATCATCAAATTGTGATGGTGTTCTCCCCTCAACCTGTATTGGCCTGTGTTTTGTTGCAGGCGAAAAGCCATACAAGTGCTCATGGGAGGGGTGCGACTGGCGATTCGCCCGCTCTGACGAGCTAACGCGCCACTTCAGGAAGCACACGGGGGCCAAACCTTTCCAGTGCGCCGTATGTAGCCGTTGCTTCTCCCGATCGGACCACCTGGCCCTCCACATGAAAAGACACCAGAACTAGAGCCGCCCGCTCTCGTCGTTCTGACGGTGCCGCGGGAGGGCTATCAGGACCTCTGTTGATGATACTAATTAGGATTTGGGTGTGTTGGTTAATCTTGGGTTTTGGCAGTTCATCAGGTACAACAGGACCAAACCCTGCCGTCGGTACAGCTCCTGTGGTCACAAAACCAGCTAATTGATGAGAACTTGGCTCATTTGCCAGATGGGACATTCTTTTTGACATTTTTGTTTGTTTCTTTGTTTGTCTGCATACTTTAAGGTCATCGTTTATGACATAACTACTTTTAATGTGCCTTTTTTACCTTGTAGGTGCCATGTAAAAACAAGAACTTGTGGGCAATTTTAATCTTCTTTAAAGCAATATTCCAGATTGAATACAAGTTAAGACTAATTGACTTGATTTGTGACATAATTTTGATCACGTTAAACACATAAAAATAAGGTTGATCTTGTGGCTATGCTATTGAAACATTGAAAATGATTGGCTACATTTACTTCTGTTGTAACGTAGATTTTGGAAGTTGAAATTAATTATGGTAATCAACATTATGCCACAGGTTCTATCGACTGAGTTGAACTTTTATTGAACCAGAATATTCCTGTAAATGACTATTCATACTTGTATCACAAGGTAAATCATAAAATGCGCTGTAGTCTTGGTTGTAGAACCAAACTGCAGAACAGTCATGAGAATGTGAGCTACAAACGCTGAGTCACAATGAATTAATGTCTCTTAAAAGCAGCACTTGATAAGAAACAGAGCTTCAGAAATTTGTGCGGGAGCCACCGGGTAATTAGAAAATTAAATGTAGCTTCAGAACACCAAAGAGTTGGATGAAGTCCAAACTATGATATGTTTCGAGGGGATTTGCTTTATGTAGGCAAAATGTTTGAAAGAGCACAATCTGAAGATTGATTGAACTCCTTTATGTTAATTCCTGTGTTTTACTGAAATGCAATAAGCGGTACAAATGCTGTATTTTTCCTGGCGAGAGGACAGGTCGGATATCGATTACTTCCATAGTTGTTTATTTTCCTTACTATGCATTTGTTTGGGATAAATGATAGCTTTAAATGTACATATAACGTGTATTTATTTTGCACAGATTATTTTTTTTTATTTCTATTTTATAAAATGTAACTCGACGCTTACATGAAATGTGCACCGGGTTACTGGGAAGTGGTTTTAGAAATCTTTATTCAAACTAAAAGTGCTCAAAATGGCCGCATTATGTGGAACAATGTGGCAGCTGATTGTTTACATTAGTTGGTTTGGCTTATGGTGTGTGTTACATCTGTATGTGTGGCCCCATAAAACCTCTTATTTTCCATTACAGTGATAAAAATGTTTTTCGCCTTATTTTTCAGAGATTGCAAATGCATAACAGAAGGGACTCATTACACATGACAAGCCAATGTTGTTCCTGAGATGGAAGTAAAATAGATCGGGGACATATGGAGTTTGTTTTTATCTGAGGTAATGTAATACAAGGATCCACAAAGTTTATCGTTTTAGAGACAGAGAGAGAGAGAAAGAGGAAGAACATATATTTGTAACTAAAGTTCTTCATTTGGTGACCAAAACCGAAAGAGAAAATAATTTGTGTGTCTAATTGCTGTAATTAAAGGTTCAAACTGCTTAAGTGTAAAATGTTTAACACACCCATTAATCACTCTAATTTGCAGCACTTAGATGAGTACAGTTAATGTTAAATGCATACATCATTACTGTTATTACACATAATATGGAGGCAGGTCTTTAAAGTCTCAGTCTGTCAGGTTAAACTGGAGTGTCCAGTCATCCTGGCTCACATGTGATTAGGTGAATAAATGGAGGTGTGGTTACAGTTGCTAATGCAGGCTGTCAGATTTGAGTTAAAAGTTGATCGTATTGAGTGGTAACACCCAATTAAATTGATACTATAATTATCTCAGCTGTATACAAATCACTGAGTAAGAGTAGAATGAAAATAACCTGACATTTTCACAATGCATTCCTTTCATCGCTAGGGTGTATATTATTTTCTGAATCAGTTCTTACATAAGAGACCAATTCTGAACATGAGCAATTCACTTTTTCCCCTGCTTAATACGAGTTTAGTACTATATACTGGTAACATTTTATTTCGATAGTCCACTTTAGACATTGTACTAACAGTAAGTAACTTTGCAACTACATGTCAACTAGCAGTCATTAGAGTATTAGTAGACTGTCTGCTTAATATCTTTTAACACTTTATTTTGATGGATCCACAACATACTACATACTGACTATCAGAAACTTTGCAAGTATATGTCAACTTATTCTACTAACCCTAAACCTACCCTAACAGTCTAATCTGAGAGTTAGTAGATATGTAGTTGAGAATTAGTTGACATGTAGTTACAAAGCTACTTATATTGTCTAAATGATCTCTCAAAATAAAGTGTAACCCTGTTATTGTGCAGAAATCACAGTTAGGCCCACACAAGAACAAAAACACCAAGTGAATAGACTATACTGTATGTTATCGTACTGTTAAATTTCTTTAAAAGATGCCTTCTCTCCAGGATTATATATGGAGATATCGCAGAACTTAATAAGTAGCCATGTATGCTAACAAATACTATGGAACGGTGGAGGATTTTTTTAGTATTTATCAATTATAGGTACCATTTTTAATTAAAATACAAGACAGTTGCCACTTGTGACAACATATTGTCCAGTGCGTGGTGTGAATTTTATTCGTCTGGCCTCTTTTTAGCAGAGGTTAGCATGTTAGCTGCATGCTAAATCAGCACATGTCACATAGCACCTCAAAGTAAAGACTCGCCGGCCAAACAGAGGGATGCTATTTGATTATTAGTGATTGATGCCTAGTTACTTTAAGATTCTGTGTTATATAATACTTGTTAAACATGCCCGGCTGCTTTGTCTCTGAGGAAGATTGTTATCGTGAAGTCGATGCCTTCATGTTTCTTTGAAAAGCCCTGTGTCAATAGGGAACTCATTTATTTTCTTTCATGGAACAATAGTTTAATTCACTATTTGACCTGACATTTAGATGATCTTTGCAGATGAGAGTATGGATCAAACAGTAGCTCAGCTGTGACCCTCTTTAGTGGATGCCGTTTGCTGAAAGAACTTATAGGACCACTGTGATGATGCTCATACCCTTAAGGGAAAACTATTGAGTTATCACACTGAAAGTAATATCAGTGGAAATGTTTCATAAAAACAGAGTAATTCTATGTTGTTCATTTGACTTAAAGTTTTATTTGCACATCTTATGTTTATAGATATAAAAAGACCCCGCAGTGGATAAATATTCTAAAAAATCTACAATTTGAAGATTTTAAAATAATGCTCATCATTTGAACAAAACTACAGTAATATTGTGAAATATTAATATAATAATTTCAAATAACTGTCTTCTATTTTAATGTATTTTATAAAGAATTTTAGCAGTCATTTAGTCTTCGTTCTCGAAATCATTCTAAAATTATTTGGTGTTTTAGAATAATTTCTTTATATCAGTTTTGAAAATAGTTGGGTTGCTTAACATTTCTGTAAAAACCATAATACATTTTTTTGTTTCAGGATTGTTTATTTAATAATAATAATAATAATTAACATTATAAATATCTTTACTGTCATTTTTGTTTAATTTAATGTGCCCTGGATGGATACTGAAAGGGATTCACTTTTTATAAAAATTCACTAAAAATTATTTTAAAAGCACAAAACAAATTTGAATTATAGTGTGTAAATTATTATTATGTAATGTTGTAGATTTAGTACTTATTAGCTTGTTAGGAACTAGTGTTATGTTACTCAAATTAAAAATAGTATATAAAAACCCATTAAAAATTATGATGGGAATCAATGGGGCAAAAATACTAATCAAGTAAATGTAAATACATGCGTTTATACCAATATGTTCCATACAAAATGCAAGTTTATTAACTTCCATGCCTCCGATTAGATTATCAAACAAGTATAATGTGTAACCTCAATTTCAATTCACAGCTCAATCTTCTGGAAAAAAAAAAAAAGAAAAGAAAATACAGAATAGCAAAAAGCACAGAATATTCAGACAACTTCTGGAGAAACAAAATAAAGCTGAAACACTTTCAACCTCTGAAACGATTCAGACGTGACAACTTCCAGCAGGATCCAATGGGAAGGGAGTCCCTTTGAAGTGTAGCAGGGTAAAATATCACAACTTTACAGTAAAACCAAAAAGGAGGGGGGAAAAAGCTCTGAATATATTTACAATACACACACTATACATAAATACAAGAAAGATAATTACAGAATATCAGCAAAACAAGAAACAAAGGCCATTGAGTAAATACTTGATTCCAAAGAAAGTAAAGTAAATACATAAACAAAGGCAATATTTTACAGAGACTCAAGAGGGGAAATGCTGTTCACGGAGGAATTATGCCGTACCACCAGTGTCTTAACATTCAGAATATTTCCTGCGACTGCTCGATTTCCATAACTGGGGACGCATGAGAAGTTCACACGATTTTATAAAGTTAGAGGTAAACCAGAGTCCTGTTAATTAAGCAAATGTGTCCTTCCATAGGTGAGTAATACCATATAAATCTTATGCAGCTTCCATAGGAGACACATAAAGAATGTTCAAGAAACACCAACCGGGATATTTACAGCTTCAAAATGGTTCATAAGGCTCAGTGCATTTAAAAGGAACAGATCTTTGTGTCGTGTCTGGGTTATTAAACCAGGGATACCGTCAAAATCTTAATACTAGGCACTCATCAATATTGCATAACTTTGACCCTGTTTGCCTTTACAAAATTATGCCACAAGAAAACATAAGAATGCCAAAGAGGAGGGAAAGCAATGCAGAATTGAGTAAAACAACCCTTTCTTTTTTCGTTTTTAAAGAAATGAAATCTTGCCGGTGTCTATACTTGTATATTGGTTGCTCGTGATTCTTGAATACTGTGTTGGAAACGTTTGTGTTATTGGGTTGTTTCTGCTTTATTCACATTTTTAGAACCAGTATAAAAACATTGAAATTGCTAAAAATGAAGCAGCACCGCCCGAATACTGTAATGAGCTGAAAATTTGATTTGATTGTTCATAAAAACTGCATGCAACTGCTACCGGTTTCATTAAACCGGCTCTACATGTGCGTATACAGGGACACTTCAGCCAAAAATGGAAAATCCTGTCATCATTTACTCACCTTCATGCCGTTCCAGACCTGACTTTCTTTCTTCTCACACAAAAGCACTTGTTTTTGTCCTAAAAATGTCAAAACAAAATTCTTCAAAATATCTTCTTTTGTGCTTCTCAGAAAAAAAAAGTCATACAGGTTTGGAATAACATGAAGGTGAGTACACGATGACAGATTTTTTTTTTTTTTGGCTGAAGTATCCCTTTAAGATGACAAGCCTTCATTATTTCTCAAACACCGAACAGTTGAATATTTTTCATTATATTAGCTGAATGAATGTCTCTGAAAAATCTGCATATTACGTATAAAGATAATCCCTTGTATTTTTAAAAAAGCCCTATTTTAATAGGTATTTACAGCCTGTAAAACTGAGCAATATCTTTTCACTTTCACATATATTACAACATCTTTAAAAGTATTTTTTTTGTACAGAAAATAGTCATATGCAGATGAAGTGCCTCACATTACAGACACGCTTCAAAATACAGAATATGATGATAAGATACATTGGTGATTAATGTCACGTCTATCTTAAAATAATTACTTCCATACTTCATAAAAACAAGGTGCTCATGTTATGTTCAAGCCCATATACAACAGGACACACACGTGTGTACACAAATACATAGTAAGGAACATAAAACATGGTGCATCGTAATACTTCAGAATAAACAAACAATGTTAGAAATGGATTGGTCATCTCTAACGGACAAACGGTTACTAAGTAATGAATGTTTCTATTGATACGTTTCCTTTCACAGCATTTGACTTTTGTTTTCTTTTGTTGGTGACGAAAAGTCCCTACATGCCTCAGCAGCTGTGACGGATTGTAGATTTAGTCAGCATGTTTGATCACCCCTGCATGCACAGGCAGACCAAAGTCAATGTAAGTTCTAGTATATCTAATCATTTGAAAGCGGTCACAAGGCTTTCTGTGGCCACTTGAAAGTGCATATGGATCACAGGGACAGAAGACTTTGACAATTTATTACAGCTCTCCTTTAAAACCAACCAAAAAAAAAAAACAGAACTTAGACATCTTAGTGAAAACCTCTACCTCAATGTGAACGGTACAGCGTGGAACATACAGTGAATTTATCTGGATACAGTATGTAAAAGAATTAGCTGTATTCATACAAGTGCGGCATATTGCTTTTCTGAGTATCTTAATGTAGTGTGTCTATATATATGTGTGTGTGTTTCATTTAAGAAATCTCTCATAGAATTCTACAACAATAAAGCAACAGAATGAACAACAGACAGATAGACAGAAAGGAGAAATTTGTTAAATAAACATTTGAACAGTTTTTGATATGGCTCAGTAAATATCTGAATCACTTTCTAACATCTTCAACATTAGAATGCATAAAGAAAATGTTGAAAAAATAAAAAGAAGAAGAAGATAAACAGCTAAGAGAGTCTATCAGGGATCACTTTGTAATCCAGCTCACTGGCTGCCCTCTACTGGTGACTCTGGAGATTGTTCAATTGCTGTGATGCTAGGATGATACTAAAATATATGCGGGTGGGACAATTAGTAAAATTGGTACATTGGTAACACTTCACAATAAACATTATTAATGCATTAGGTATCATGACCTAACCACGAACAATTAACAGCACTTATTTACTTGGGTTAATGTTCATTTCTATACACTTCACACCAATAGCTACTTTTAAACGTTTCAAGTGTTGACTAACATTACTGTATGATGAACAAAGGTGAATAGTGTAATATATAATGAATAAAACAACAGTATATTTAGTATTTTCTTATTTACTTAGATAAAAAAATGCTTGTACATGCTCAAGTTTGGGGTCGTAAAAGTTTTTTTTTTCTTAAATAATCAACACACTTTCTTTACAGAAAGGAGGCATTAAATTGAACAGATTTGACAGTAATTCATTTAAAAGGTTACAAAAGATTTATATTTCAAATAAATATATTTATATTCATTACATCAGAATCCTGAAACAAACTGTATCACGATTTCCACAAAACTATCAAGCACAGCTGTTAACAGAACATGTTTCTTGAGCACTAAAAGAAAATGTCAATGTACAGGCTATTGTAAATTCAGCTTTGCCATTATAAGAATAAATTATACTTTATATTAAAATGTATATGTAAATATATGATTATTTAAATTAGACAGTTATTTAAATGAACAGTTGTCTTGAACTGTAATATTGATTCATAATGAGTAGATCTAATAAATGCAGCCCTGGTGAATATAAAAGAGTTTTTAAAAACATTACAATTCTTACTGACCCCCAAATTTCTAAATGGTAATGTACTTTGTTAGTTCAGTGTTACCCAATGCATTAACTAGTGAAGTGTTATCAAAATAACTAGCATGGATGGATACGCTAATGTTTGCAAAGACACTTCATAAATACAAAGTGAAGAACAAAACCAATGAACAGTGCTGCTGTACTGACCATAACTGACATCAGGCTTCATAGTTCAAAAGCAATCTCACAAAAGGAGAAGAAAACAAAGGACATTCAAGAGATTTCCTCAGAATATTCTAGAAAGTCGTGAAAGTCTAAATCCACTATAAATAGAAGAGGTATATGAATTATAGAAAACACTGCTGCACTGGTAGAAATCCAAAGTTTTGACTGTGTATATGTGTGAAGACCAGGCCAGCTCCCTCCTGTGGTGCTCGGAATAAGTATATTGCTCTTCTGCCTCAAGTTATCTGTCTGAGTAGACCCTCATTATCCAGGTTTACACAAATTTTCTAATTATGTGATGAAATTAAGACAAATGTGGAGAGTAGGCTGAAGAAACCCACCTATGCTTTGTCTGCTAATCGAATTCAATCAACTTCGGTTTAAAATCAACAGAAGATATTATGACCCCAAATGAACATTTAGTTGTGTAATCTCATTCGCTGGTGTGTTAACCTGTAAATGGAAACCTCGTAAACCTCTGGAAATCACTGGCCCAAAGTCTTTGTCATTAGAAGATCCCCTTAATCCTTTTCAGATACTTCTGGCTCTTGATGTTCCGCAAAAAGGTAAATGTTAAAAATGTGCTAGCACACTATTCACGGTCATGCTCCCCTTTTGCATTTATCAGAACAACACATAAAGCCATTCCACTTTACACTGTAGATGTTGAGTGAGAAGCAGCCATGTCAAAATAGACCACATGGATGATTCAGAAAGAAAAAAAAATCAGAAAACAAACCGTTTGTCCGAGTGAAATAATCCTTTGAACAGACACGAAACAATCAACATCCTGGACTCCAAATGTTTCAGGCCTGTAGATGAGGCTCCTGCCTCCCTGAATGGACCCTGTTTAGCTCTGCAAATGTGGGGAAATCATCATACTCCTCCTTCGCTTGCTCTTTTCTCCTCACTCTCAGGGGCAGGGATGGCCATTTCTGTGTCCAGCCCAGCTGAACATTATTGGGGGAGATCCAGCTCTCCCGTGTGTGCGAGTGAGTGAGTGGGTGGCTTCAAACCAGCATGTGTCTGCGACGGTGCAGGGCCAGATGGTCTGAGCGGGAAAAGCTTCGGTCGCAGTCCCCGCACTTAAAGGGTTTGACCCCTGTGTGTTTACGGTAATGCCGTGTCAACTCGTCCGAGCGGGCGAACTTCCATGTGCAGCCGTCCCAGGTGCACTTGTATGGCTTCTCACCTGGCGGAGATAATGGACCATACTTAAGCAAAAACAAAGACCACTTTTTTCAAAGAACACTAATTTTGGAAGTATTAAGGAAATTGCAAAATATGAAAAAGCAAGACTGGTTGAAGGAATAATTTGCCCCAAAAAAAAGAAAAAAAGAAAAATGGCCATTCAAGATATTATGTAAATAGATTTGGAGAAATTTAGCATTACACCGAATGATTCTCTGTAGTGAATGGGTGCCATCAGAATGAACAGCTGACAAAATAATACAATTATTCAAAATACAACTTCAGTTCATCAAGAAACATCTTGTAAAGAGAAAATTTTGGGATTGGAGAAAGCAATATTATGATTTATTGTTTATTACTGAAATTGATATTTTTGCTTCACAAGACATGAATTCATGGATTTGAATTTCTACCCATTCTTCACAAAAGATCCATTTCTTTAAATCTGTGATAAAGAAACAAATGAATCTAAATCTTGGATAGCCTATATCAGCAAATTTTATTTTGGGGTGAACTGTTCCTTTAACCAGAAACAGTACTGAAAGGAGGAATACAGATTGTATTTGGGGGCTGACAAACCTGTGTGTGTCCTCCGGTGTGCCTTTAAATGGGAGCTCTTGGTATAAACTTTATTACAGCCTGCAAAATCACACCTGTGGATGCGTCTTTTCTTGGAGTCTGGAGATTCGGGGGGCTGTGGCCGTCGAATGCTCTCAATACTGAATGGTGACATGGAACTGAGAGAAAGAGAGAGCATTACAATACAGCATAACAATGTTATCATCTGACTTCATTCAGCATCTTGAGAAAAAGACAGCAGCATGTACACAAGCTAACTGCTGCCACCTTGTGATAACATGATATAAAACAACAACATTTTGAAGCAGTAGTTAAGACCTGGACTAAGTGTTTTCCTCACAAAGTGTGTTAAGATGTTAATGCTTTTGAAATAAATCACCAAGTTAACCAAGACTGCATACTTTGTATAAATAATTCAAAATAGTACTATATTTTTTATTAAAAAATGTAAAATATTTTCTTCTATTTAAATAAATAAAAAATGTATTAAATGCAAGCATAACTACAGTCTTTAGTGTCAACATGATCCCTCAGAAATCATTCTAATATGCTGATTTTCTGCTCACAAAACCTGTATTATCATAAATGTTGAAAGCAGTTATGTTGCTTAATATTTGTTAATGTGCACAAAGCTCAAGAGAACAGCATTTATTTAAAATGCAAAAGTCTTTAGTGTGATCAATTGAATACATATTTGCTGAATAAAACTATTTCTTTTTAACAAATGTGTGTGTGTGAGAGAGAGAGTTCATTTGCAAAAACAGATAACTCAAAATTCTTAGAAGTTATGTTTTTTCATTGTGCATTCCAATTAATCTCAATCAAATTGCAGTTGGGTTATTTTGATTAGGTAAAAAAAAAACTCTTCATATGTAGGTAGTTGATGTATCAATAAAGAGTGACAGCAAAAAAAAAAAAAAACTAACACTGAAGATAAATCTCTCTCATGCTCTTTGTAACTTTAAGTACTTTTTCTCACGTTATTATCTCAAGGTTTTTCTGTCACACCATAGTGCAGAGTCTAATTTTTATGTGTCAACTGCCCATATATATATATTTATTTGACTTATATAAAAAGTTATGTGACTTCTTGTCCATATTGTCCCTAATGTTTTACTCATTATGTATCACTAGATGGCGCTGTAGACCTGATGCATGTTGATGGTATGATGGAAACACTCTAAAGCCAAAAACGTTGTCATCATCGTTTTTTTTTTAACAAGCCATAATTCTTACAAAGATGTGACATTTGTTGCTTGTTAGTTTGCTGTTAGCAAAATCCAAGGGAGTGTCTTAACATGCTCATTCCAGTTAATATTACACAATATTGTACGATCAAATGAATAAAACTGTACAGTACACGCTGTCTGTTATGATTGCTGTGAGAAAATGAATTATTGCCATTCTAGACGGTGGGCCTGCTTTCAGACTGTAAAGCTGGCTCTCACTGAGAGGATTTGTAAATATCGACCAATGAGCTCACTGAACTGTTGGAGAAAAGTGGAGGGCCACGTTAATGTGAAGACATGCTGTGTTTGAAAGCAAAAGAGCGTGTGAGTCATTTTATTCCATTTCACCCATAGGTAGAGACAGAGGAGAGCCTAATTACATTACTGTCCTCGCTCGCCTTCCCTTCTAAGGTAATAGGAGCTCTATGTCCCCTGCTCTGCTGATTGGCATGGGCTGGGCCTGGCAATAAAGGCTGAGGGGGCGGAGCTAGACAACGCCTTCCAGTGAACTGTCTCCACCACACGCAGCCCACTTCCTGTTTCTCCCCTGCTCCTGGGTCACCTGTTGGTGTTGGTGTGCTGCCAAGCGAAGGCCTAGCGGAAATGAGCCAATGTGTCAGAAATGAGGCTGAACTCTCTCTCTCTCTCTTTTGTTGCCTCGAGCAAACACACGCAGAGAGCGAAAGAGAGAGAGAGAGAGAAGGAGACCCAGGAGGGGAGAAGTGAAATTGAGAAGAGGAGACAAAGAGAAGCCGAGAAAGAGGCAATGAGCCAAACAGGTTGTTTTTCTCTCTCTCTCTCTCTCTCTCAGAGAAATTACAAGAGAGCAAGAGAGAAGCACACGGAGCGTTTCTGTGAGAATGAAAGTTGGTGGCAGATAAAAATGGAGGGGGTTGATGTTGGAAGGAGAGTTCAGAGGGAGTGAGGGAGCATGAGGGGAGTGACAGGATTTACAGTGGAAAGACTTTCAGCGGCGAGCTCTCACAGGATGTTTACAGTCTGATATATTTCAGAGGGGACGCCACTGACATAAATAGTGATACAGTAGTCTGACTCGTGGAAAATGACTTGAAAATACAGGTCCACCTGACAGGTACAGATGGTTACTCTCCTTAACGAAATAGGGGATTCGTTTCAAATGATCATGTCTAGATGCATCAACCAGTTTATCGTTTGATTCAGTCAACAATAGAATTAATGTATCTATATACAGTATTCAACTTTAAAGTGGATCAAAACCTTTCATCAGAGTTGTCCTAAAACCAAAACAATACCCGTTCTTGTCTTGGGACAACTTTGATGCACTTTTTTGATCCACATCAAATGTTGACTATGTAAATTTATTTACAATCAGGGTATCTTCCATTCATTCATTTTTTAATTTATTATTTAAAACAGAAAAATATATGGTTCCTTTTTTTGTTTTTCCATTTTTCAAAAACAAAAACAAAACAAAACAGAAAAAACAAGAATTACACTTATTTTTTATGTTTTTACATTCAGGGCTAGAAATGAATAAACAACTTGAATGTTCTATCTCTGCATGTGGATGGGAATGAAACAGCCCTTTCCGCTGATTGGTCAACTCAACATTAAACATCAGCGTCATTAGTTCTTCTGCAGTTCAGCAGGAAACAGTCTTGCTATTCATTCTTAACGCATTTATTGCATATATGTTACTTTCTCATCAAACAACCAGTTTGGCAAATTCGGCAACCTACGCAAGAAATACAAGTTATTATTTTCTCATAGCCTAAATAGTCATTTATACACATCTGCACCCACAGTAAATGTAGTTCATTTATATATAGCTGTAGTAATTTAGCAAAAAAAATAATTTAATACTAAATACTTATTATCAACTTTAAAAAGAGGTTTCTTTGATGAACAGAAAGTTGAAAAGACATTACTCTGTGATTCTGCTTGCTTAACATAGGAAATATTTATTTCCAAAGGACCACAATCTTTTAAACATTTATATGTATATGTGTATAAATTCATTTATTGATTAATCTATTTATTTTACTGACTATTATTGGGATTCTATGGGTTTTTTTTTTAGAAAGCATTAACTAACTAATCAAAAATTGTCCCATATTGGATATCAATACCAGCTAAATCCATTATCAATAGATTTACAATCTATAAACACTGGTCTTACACATCTCCTTCATAACACTATTGTTCACAGGCACCAGATGTCCTCAAGATTCAGTTAAGTACTAGGCTGGTACTGTGAAAATCCCTTGGTTGGATGGAGTCTTATTTTCAAACCTCAGCCCTCACTTCCCCCAGCACAAAGAGGACACCGTCATTCTTTTAATTCATAACCCACTGGCACTCTTCTACCCTCTTTTGCTTAACATTTCACTTAAATCACAGCCTTTTGGTAGGTTCCTCCATTTTGCTCCTTGTCAAAATGTAACATATGCTGCTGCTGTCACCTACTGTAGAACAGTGTGGAGCTCTGCTGCCCAGATGATGCCTAGGCCTTTAAAACAGCTCTTGTGTGAACCCTGCATAACCCTGTCATCCTGGCTTTGTGTGGAGGGAGGGGTGGGGTGTATGAATTCTTCTGTATGTTGAAATGGTTCTTCAGCATTTTAATATCAGACTAAACTGAGCTCTTGGTCTTTTTGTCTCTGCCCTCCCTTCAGAATGACCAGTGAAGTAAGCTTATTGCTCAGGGCTCAGGGTGTTCTCTGATACGCTCCCCTAAACATTTGTCACAACAAGACCTGCATCTCGTCCAGGCTGCAGAGAGGAATGACAGAGAAGAACCAAGAAGGCAGGGAGAGATTAGATTAGATCTCTGAAGGTCTACTCTAGGTACTATATAAAAGAATAGAATAGAATAATAAGGTAATAGAATAGAATAGGATTATAAAATGATACACAGTATAGAGAAAGAGAAAAATAAATAATGTTAATATTATTTAAATAAGTACTATATAGTACTATATAGTAATATATTTATAATAAGAATGGTTTATATTAAATATAAATCATATAATATTAAAGAGAAAATAATATTAAATATAAATATTATAAATTACAACTGACTTATTTTATATTTTGGTGGGGATTGTTAATATTGTTTCTTGGATCTTTATTAGGAAAGGAAAGGACTTGAGATGTGGCCAGGTTTCCCATACTAGCAATTTGTGCTCTGTGTTTAACCCATCCAAGTGCACACACAGAGCAGTGAGAAGTGAACAACCACACACACACCATGAACACATAGCCGAAGCAGTGGGCAGCCAATGCTGCAGCGCTCGGGGAGCAGTTGGGGGAACGGTGCCTTGCTCAAGGGTCTCACCTCAGTCGTGGTATTGAAGGTGGAGAGAGCGCTGGATATTCACTCCCACCACCTACAATCCCTGCCGGACCTGGGACTCAAACCCGCGGCCTTCTGGTTACAGGTTCAAGTCTCTATCCATTAGGACACGGCTGCCCCCAAAGAGAAAGAGCTCTTCAAGAATAGTGCTATTAAGGAGTTTGATGTACTATAGAGCTATTATTTTAAATCAGTGCTAGTTGATGGTAAAAGTCATTTAAAATCTTACAATCTGTAGAAGTGAGTGTTCAATTTAAGTCAATAAATAAGCAGAATTGACCACACCAGTAAACAAAATACTAATATTATCCGATAACTGATATGGTCATGTATCCTTTAGTACTGAAGTTTGTTAATGGTGCAGTAATGCAATAACACGAGGAAAGTTGTATGTGCTAGTGTGTGTGTGTGTGTGGCCACATTCCCCACCTTTTTGACTGAATGGCCCTGGGGACTACAGGAACCCAAAAGAACCTGCAAGAACTGTCCCATTTAATAATATTACAGCCCCTTTCTTATTGTGATTCATTGATAATGCAACATAATATATAGATACTGTAGATTACTGTAGATTCATTTTTCACTCAAAACACACGCAAAAGTTGGGCAATGACTTTTGATTTGTTCATCTGAAACTGATATCAGCACAAAACAGCATCTGGCCACTCACTCAGAGTGTGGTGTTGTGTGATACATGGCTTCTTTAGCGGCATGGATATTTAAATTAAGTGCAGAGCTGGCAGTTCACTCTCTCCTAAATTGGCTCGTCTGGTGGTGAGGACGGTCTTATAGTGGAGACTGAGTCATTTTGGGTCGGCTGTGACTGGCCTCTGACAGGTCCATGAGCCGAGGGGGTTATTTTAGTCCCGCGGGGCCTTGCAGTGCCAGCCAAACTCTGCAGCCACAAATTCGCCCCACAAGACAAGGCATCAGTCCTGCTGTTAGATGCTCCGGTCTCATTGTAGACTGCATTTTATTGCCTAGCCTTTATAATTTTCTGGTTGGATTATTGTGCAAAAACACTGACCCAATTAAATGACAATATTCTTCATCAAACACTTCTTTGATGTGATAAATGCTTATTTGTTCTCGTCCATTGAGTCCGCCGTGCTATCGGTGTTATTCTTGTGGCGACGCTGCCCACAATGTTATCTTATTTCACATGCTAGAATGAACACAGCTGCACACATGCCCTCTTTCTCCTTTCCTCTCTCTCTGTAAACAGCCAAAAGCAGCAGCTCTCCCAATAACACCATTCCTGTAAACCTTGTTAAACTGTGCTGCACTGGGGGGTAAAGTCCTAGTAGCGTTCGTCCACAGCACACTCGGAGCAAAGGGAAACATTTACACGGTGTCAGTGCAAAGCTTTGACATACGGAGGAATCCTGGAATACTTTCCAAACCATTTGCCTAAATAACAGGCGGACGGCAGGGTGCTGGTAGGGGGGCTGGCTCATGGAAAACTCTTTGGGAGAAGTCCTAGACTGTTTTTTACTGCCTGCAGGGCTGAGAGTCTTCTGGTTTTGATCATCTCACTGTCTTTAATGGGATGACTACCTCATCTGAGTGAAGACACATGGAGTTGTGCCGCCAAGAATGGGAGGTGACAGCTAATGCTACCAAAGAGCCGGTATTACAAAGAATAGCCTACAAACAAATGCGTCGCAGTTTGCAGAAGTCTTGTTATAGGTGGTCATTTCAAACTCTTCAATCCATTAAATGGATAGTTGTCATGGTTCATGTCTGTTCGGTCCTGGTTCTCCCCTGTCTTTGTGTTTTTGGTTTAGTCTTGTCCTGCCCTTATTTGGTTTTCCTGTCTTTGCGTTCTAATTAGTTCATTCTGTTCACCTGTTTTTCCCAACTGCCTTCACTTTTGCTCATCAGTTCTTGTGTATTTATTCCCATGTTTTTCAGTTCAAGTTATCTGTTGTTAGAGTTGCGTGTTTGTGCAAGTTTGTCTCATTGTGTGTAATCGCTGCCTCGTCAGCTTTTGTTTTGTATATTTTCCTGGTTTAAGTAAAGCTTTGTTTATTGAGATTTCCTCCTTGCCACGCTGAGAAGCACGGCTGCACTTAAGCAAACACGTCTCACGGGCACATTCCGTTTCAATAGTTCACCCAAAAATTATAATCCTGTGATCATTTATTTACACTCTTCGGAACAACCTTCACTTTATGGACAAAAAACAAGGACACATAATTCAAAATATCCTCTTTTGTGTAACACAGTTAGTAAGTCATAAAGGGGTGAGTTTTCCTAACAACAATGTAATTCGTAGCTTAACTAACTAGTCACAACTGTTTCCCGAAAACGTAGGATATTTGTCACACATTTGTCATTCAAACCATGAGGTTAGAAGTCTTAACATTATTTATATTTAGTCTTTTTAAACATAATCTTAATTAAAATGCTAAAAACACAAGAAATATAAAACATTTAACTGGCATAATATTTTTGAGGGGTTTTTATTTTTTACAACAAGTAACACATAAGCATAAATAGGGTAGCCTTCGAATACTGTATTTGACAAAGAGGGGTTTGGGTTTGGATCCAAGCTTTAAAGTCAAACTAAACAGCAGAACCTTCAAACACACAATACAAATCTACATTATTAGCACTTCATCAACACACAGTTTATAGATGAAGGCAGTCAGTGTGCATATGCTGAAGTTTGATTTCCAGTGTATGCTGGTGTGTTTGTGAGAGTGTGTCTTTAGAGAATACTCACTCCTGGACTGCTCGTGCTATAGACAGCGCCGTGGATCCTGTTTCATTAACACTGTCCAAGGTCACGTTTGGCAGGTCGTCATCATCACTGTCACTTTTGATTTGTCTTGGCGACAGGCCATTGGGGTCTGTTTGTGCTGCCGCAGGGGGAGGACAACAGAGGAGGAGGTTAGTTACATGACTGTAATATGCGTACCACCCGAGGCTATTCTCAGGCCCATTCAGCAGCTCACAATATGCCACATGACACTGAGCAGAAATTAGCACAACATTTCAGGGTGTTTCTTCAACTTTTGGCACTTAAATGTCCCAAGGGTTGATTTTTATTAAAATGAACAGATTTCTAATTTTTTTCATGTTTATTATATTAAGGTCACTTTAACTGTCTTAGAACCATTGTCATGCCTTCATTATTTATATCTGCTTTTTTAAAATGCCCCAAAATGAATAATGACCAATAAAACAAAAATTGCCCATAATAGAATGCTGTTAAACAGTACAATATTTTAAGATGGTGAAAATGACACTGTTGTTTATTAAATAAATGTCCACAAGGCCCAAAAGAAACAAATACAATATTCAACAAATACAATACTAATATTAAAACATATTGGCATTAACCAAAATGATTTCCAGCCATAGTAATTCAGCACATACTGTCATACTTATATTTTATTTTAAATTATACTCATTTTGTTTTGTTTGTCATTTTTATTAGTCTTTATCAGTTGTTTTAATTTTAGTTCTTTAAATGAAATGAAATTTAAAGTTTCAGTTTTCATCTAATACATATATTTCAGCATATTTCAGATATATTCAAATATTGAAAATTATTTTTGATAGTTTTAGTTTTAGGTAACACACTGGTATAAAGTGACAGAATCTCAGCCATTTGATGTTTAATGTACAGTGTTGGCGAGGGGCATTTTGGACTAAATATATTCCACCCAAAAAGCCAGATTAACATGGAAAGAATTTAATTAAAATCCTTATATAACTATGAACTGATTAAAAGTCAACTCTAAATAGAAGCATCTGCCAAAATACATAAATGTAAAAATCTTGTTGCTTTATTATATTGCACCTGGTTACAATGTAACACTAAAACAACAGCTGTCTTTGTCATATTGAGGTGTGTTCTTGTTTGTGAGTTTGTCATCAAATACAGGCTTTTAATTCAGACACACCTGTATATGTCAGTGTTTTAGACTGGCAGTCACAGAACACCCATCTCTGATTACTGGATCTCATTCCTCACAGAAAGAGAGCAGCATTCTCCCTGACTGCAAGCTTTGTTAATATTATGTGGGTTAGCCCAGGCTGCAGGGCTACACTTCTAATTCGCTGCTCTCTCAGCAGTCTGTCAGACCTGATCCCGGATCAGAGGTGTCCGTGCTGTCTCCCATTCGGCCTTGGGCAGTGTGTCCTGCGGGCATGTCACCAGCACAGGCCATCAGATTCCCGGAGAGGGTCTAAGACAACAGAGCTATGCTGCCACTCACCCTTTGTTTCCAGGATGTTGGACATAGTTATGCTGTCAATTTATGAATTTCTGTATGAATGAAGGGAACACCAAGATCCCAACTACATGGTCTCATAAGTAAAACATTTTAAATAAAACTTACAATTAGGGCTGGTGATTGTCAGGGTTTTTTTTGTGTGTGTGTATGTGACTAGTTATTGGAAAGATTACACATCAATAAAATCATGATTCTGCAAATTTTCTGCCATCAGGGCAAGTTTTTGTAAGCTGCTACTACACACAATCATCAACAAACCAGATTGCATGCTACAAACTTCATAGGAATAAATTACATTTTCAAATATTTTAAAACAGAAAACGTTCATTTAAATTGTAATTATATTTCACAAAATAACTGTTGTTACTACATTAAAAAAAAAGCAGCAACGGTAGGCATATAAAACCTCTTTGAACAATCGCTTTCAAAATCTACATACATCCAGTAATTCTATGACAACATTCCATTTTTGACGTGCAACTCATCACTCAACAACATAACATTACATTAAACGTCACATGCACTGACCTAACTTTATACCTACTGCTTTTTACTGCTAGTCTTTACCAAATTCAGCAAAAAAACTGATTCTGTGCCTTTCCAAGGTTAGTTTAAACATCCACTTTAAAGAGCCACAAATGCTCAGCAAAACTGATGGAGGATTTCAATGAAAGATTAACTGGACACATTACAAGAGCCTGGAGCTCTTCTCTCTCCTCCTCCATTCTGTCTATTCAGGCTAGACACGAATCAGTTATAGCAGATGCTTTGAAACCTCTGTAAATGAAGTAATGCAAAACCATTCACAACACATATATTCTACATTTTCTGCATTAATGTGGTACCAGACCAATGTTAAAATGAACTTGCATATTATTGATTTCCCTGATTATGTTTAGTGCAATAAATGCTTTTTGGAAAGCATACTATTATTAAAATTGTACAATCTGGCTTTTTTATTTCATTTAGTTTTTTTATATGTACTGTATTTGAATAAGTTGTTTACTGAAGAGTGTAACACTTTTTAATGTGCTATATACTTAGGCTAAATCAGTTTTTAACTAATAATTTTGAATATACTGTAAACAGCAACGGCGAATAATGCTCTCTGTGAACCGTTTCCACCATAACCCATTCACTCTACCTACAGTACATACTGTAGCTTGCCTGGATATTCCTTAAAAATGTCCATATAAAGGCAATGACAAAAGCAGAGTTCATAAGAGGTGGTGAAGCAAACCCCATGATTTCTTTCTCCTGTTGTTTCCAGCCATAGCCTGTTTCCATGGTAACTCAGCCGGAGACAGAGCTGTGGAGAAGGGCACACCCCCTCCCCACCTCCCCCTGGCAACCTGTACACGAGTATGCACATGCAAGTGGAAGTGTGCACCGTCCATTGTGTTTCCAGCCATGCGAAAACATTTATCTGTGAACATTTGCGTGCAAACATTGGCAATCGGTGCACTTCAGAACATAAGCTTCATACTTGTGTCTAAAAAAAACGGTAATGTTACCGTCAGTCACTATCTTGTAAGCATATCATCACTGACCCCGCCCAGGTCTGACCCCATTTCCTCTGTGCTGCTCCAGAGAACTCTGGGTGGAGTCCATGTTGCTACAGTATGTGCCTGACTGCTCGCGGTGCCACCCATCTTCAATATCCGACCCACCCCATTATGCAAACCTTGTTTTTCCTCTCTTTCCTCCCCTGAAGCTGAGCGAGACACCCAGTATTTAAATCCTTCTTCTAGCAGGATGCCCAGCCCTGCCCAACCATTTGGGACAGACACCCTTCCCAGATAAACAAGAGGTTGAGCAACAAACAGCTCCCTTGTGCCCTCTGCTCGGGCCCGAACACCATTTGACAGCAACACCCAGAGCATCGTGGCTTAGTGCCAGAGTATTAAAACTAGCCCTACAGGAAACCAACCCTAAACAGTCCCAGAGTGCCGTCGGTGAGGTCTCCAGAGTTTGGGAAGGCACCGTGCAAGATGTGTGCTTCTGATTAGGGCATGTGGCGAGGGGCCGAGACCTGTCCGCATGACCTTGGACTCCAGACAACTACGCAGATCCTATGTTTGCAGAAAGCACTTTCATCTCTGTAAACACTATCCTGTTTGTTAGAAAAGCAACAGTGTCTTAAAATAATCCACATTTGTGGTCTTTAGGGTGGGAAGTTAAATGTCTTACCCACCAGACAAAAGCTGTTTTAGTCAAACACAAGCAATTTTTTTGTATAAATATATAAACTCACAACGTATGGGTGTTTCTTCAACTGTGGGGTCTTTCAGCCCTTTAGAAAATAACAAACTTTTCACACTCTTACTAGTTAATTTAATTTGTCTACTAACAATGACCAACCGTTTTTTTCTGAAAGTCATGAATATTTCCACCATACAGCCAGTGAAATATTGTGTTTAATAGAGTTATATGGTCAAATAAATTAAATTTTAAACATTTTTGGAATAAAAAGACACTAAATCTTGTTATTTTCAGAGCCAACACATTATGTATTCTTATACATACTGTACAAGTGAATTGAAATTACAGTATATGCCGTTATGTAACATTTTTCCTTAGTTTTCTTCACAAATCACATGCTTTTTATTTCATCTTAAGCTGTTTATTAACATAATTGTATTTTTACTAACTTTATACAATATCATTTCACATCTATGTGCTCTTGAAAAGACATTTCATGTCCAATAAATGAACAAACAACAAAGTGAAATATAATTCTTCCCTTCTTTTGCTGTTTTTATTATTGCTTTCGTCTCATTTTGGTCCACTTGTGTAATGCTTTATATTGTGAGATGAAAAAAAGCAAGTGTGACAACACTTTAAATGCTTGGGTGTGTTTGAAAAAAGCAGAAAAGTGCTAGATATAAATATAGCAAAGAGATACACCTTTCTAGATTTTTAAATGACTTCAAAATCTAAATTAAATGTTCAACAATCCTTCTTGTCAAATGGCAATCTGACATGTCTTACAGGTTTACGCCACATCAGCTGGTACATAAATCAAAATCACCCAGCCCTGCACAAACGCTGGTGGCAGGAGTTAATTTCCCCACTTTGCTTACTTGGCTTGAAATTAAACTTTTACTTTATATGTCCACCACTTCAAAAGCAGACAGTATGCCTGTCACACAGCACACACTCCCTAACAGCAGGAAGTACACAGGCAGCTGAGGACAATCAACCCCATATCTGCATATCATTATGAGCATGGTGCTTTTCTGTGAAGAAAGGAGAGATGCAATTGTCTGAAGCTAGTCTTTTCCTAAAACAAATGTGAAGGAAACAGATGCTTTTAATCAGCTTTCATTTTCCCCATTCCAGTAGATTTATTTTCCCCTGTGATCACAATTTCATAAGATTTCAACATTCCCCTTGGGCCAGGCTGATGTTAAGTGCTTCACCCAGGGGCACCCCGGTGATCAAGTAATTCGCAAACTGTTAAGTTATTCCCACTTGCAAACCTCCAACCTTTTTTATTCTGCCAAAAAGAATTATTTTCTTATTGAGTATTTTTTGTCTTGTTTTTCAGTACAAATATCTAAACATTCTTAAATAAAGAGGCAGTTAGTTTAAAAGCAAAATGAATAATTATGGTAATTAAGCATTATTTTCAGAAATGGTATTTATTAATGAGTTTTTGCATAAAACAAGTAAAAAATATCTGCCAATGGGGTAAGAAAAAGAATCTTGTTTTCCCTCTAAATTAGGTTTATTTCTCTTGCTCCTTTGGCAGATTTTTTTTTTCTTTAAAGCATTTTCTTTTTTTACTTACTATCAATGTTAATCTATGGAAGCCCGTTTCCGTATAAAAAATAAAAAAAAAGGTTATTGCGACTTTTTATCTCACAATTCGGACTTTTTTTCTCAGAATTGCGAGTTATAAAGTCAGAATTCTGTCTTTTTTTCTCGCAATTGTGAGTTTATATCACACAATTCTAACTTTTTTTCTCTTCATTTGCGACACTTTCTTTCTGGCAAAGCACCATAGGAAACCACGAGATGTGATTCAATGATTGGGTCATTGTTCGTTTTGTATGCTTCAAGCCAGATCATTTTTCTGGAGAACCCATCAATGCATCCATTTATACATATTCCGTAAGGTTTTAACTTATCATATCCGTCAATATGCCACACATAGTTTGACCTGCGACTGTTATATGGTCGCTGTAGACGACCGTGAGCATGCAGATCAACTCCTCATCCATCCATAAGTCGCATCAACTGACAGACAGTTTCTCTGTCTGTAATAATGCCGGACAGCCAACAAGTGCCACTTCAGCCTCATCTGTTTTATTGTGTCTTTGTCACAAATGATTCCTACATAACGTTCACTCAAGAGTCCGTAAACTAAGCTTTATGTTGTGTGACTCCTCCAATAAAATGAAGATTTCTCTATTAGTGAAACCGCGCCGAAAATAATCTTCTATGATCTTTTCCATGGTTACAGGCTATAGAATACACACTACAGTCCATGGACACGTCTTGTCTTTGGCAAGTACATCTCAGTAACGCTGAAAAACCTCGCAATTCTGACTTTTTTTCTCAGAATTCTGACTTAACTCGCAATTGCGACTTTATATCTCGCAATTCTGACTTTATAACTCGCAATTGCGACTTCTTATCTCGCAATTCTGACTTTATAACTCGCAATTCTGACTTAATAACTCACAATTGCGACTTTATATCTCACAATTCTGACTTTATATCTCGCAATTGGGACTTTATATCTCGCAATTCTGACTTAACTCGCAATTGCGACTTTATATCTCGCAATTCTGACTTTATAACTCACAATTGCGACTTTATATCTCACAATTCTGACTTTATATCTCGCAATTGCGACTTTATATCTCGCAATTCTGACTTTATAACTCGCAATTGCAACTTTTTATCTCGCAATTCTGACTTAATAACTCGCAATTGCGACTTTATATCTCGCAATTCTGACTTTATTACTCGCAATTCTGAGAAAAAAAGTCAGAATTGTGAGATAAAAAGTCGCAATAATCTTTTTTTATTTTTTATACAGTGGCGGAAATGGGCTTCCATATTAATCTCAGACTTCATGTATTTTGCTTCTCAGATAAATGCATCTTTTCAATACATTTTTTTTTGTTTTCCAGAAAACATTTTTGTACTGGAAAACAAGAGAAAAATACTAAATTAGAAAAAAAAAATGCAGCGCATCAGGGGATCAACCTACTGTACCTACCCTAAAATTGAAAAATGAATCAGTGACACTTATTTTACAATCCAGTAAGATGTCCTTACCTTTGCCCTGGCACTTGATCTCATCCAGGAGAGGTAACATGATGGTGGAGTTGAGGGTTGACGGGGAGCGAATGGCTGTGGTGTACATGAGGGGCAGCGACTGCACCACCACAGGGATACGGTGCACCTGGCTGGGAAGTTTACTGGGGCTGGAAGGGGGAACGGGGTGGATGATGTGCAAAAATTGCTGGCCTCTAACTCCATGAGAGGAGCCCACCAAGGGCCCGGGTGTCAAAACGGAGGGCATTCCCGAGGAGACTGAGGTGATGACGGAAGGTGAGGATGACGATGATGAAGATGGAGAGAAGGCTGAGGTAACGGGTGAGGTGTTGGAGGAAGGAGATGACGTCCTTGTCTTGTTGATGGACAGATCTACAGGCTCTGTCTGGGTCTGGAACTGCTCGGATGAGAGCAGGTCTTCTGGAGGTTCTGCCTTCACTTTGCTGAGCAGGAGTGGCACAGTCTCCATATCAGGATAGCCGTGCACTTTGGGTGACTGTAAAGAACAAAGAAAAAAATGAATGTGGCGTTACTTTTGTTTTGTGTTAGTTCAATATAGAAATATATATATATATAAAAAAAAAAAAATATATATATATATATATATATGTATTAATGCTAATGTAAAGTTATACATTAACATTACTATACATTAATGTACAGTTAAATAAATATATATAATATATATAAACACACATTAAATTGTAATTAAATATTTATTATTAACAGTTAAACAAAGATACAAAGAGAACTTTATGTAATTTATTAGTGAAAAAACTGCTTTGTTGTGCATTTTTTATTACAAGCAACAGTTCTGTTTATTTAAAATCTGATTAAAAATGATTCACAATTTGGTGAGTCAGATTTAACCTGGGTTACCTGGAGGCTGTTTTGTGAATCATTTTTTAAAAAAACACAGTTTGAACATGTAAATGATTCAGTGACTACAAGTGTTGACTCAGACTGGGTTTGCGGACTGTTTTGTGAATCTTTTGAATTTAACAAAAAAAAAAAATGGTTCAAACAAATAAATTGTTTGTGAATCCAAAAAACATCAAACATCACGTGTTACACAAATAGTTTAGATCACATATGAAATGTTGGTTGCATATCCAAATAAACATCATCATGGAGACAGGACCTTTTAACCCCACAGTGTCGTCTGCCCAAAGAAAACAGCGTAAATAAAGTGCTAGCATACAGAGCATTCCTCTCTGCAGCAAGCGCATGCAGTGAAATGATCGCTCCTGAGCAGGCGGCTAATCATGACAGAGAAGCTCATTAAACCGAGGGGAAAAGTTCTCAAATTGCGACGGCAGATGTGATAAACGGTCTGCTGCAGAATCACGGCTCGACTTTGTTTATAGACTCACTTTTCTTTATGCAGACTGAGTGGGCCTGTAGCAAATTACAGTTTCCCCCCTTGAGCTCATACTATTTTTACTCTGTACACGTGGAGTCACTCTGAGCGCTGCTGACCATGAATCAGCAGTATGCAGTACAATAAAACTGCATTTGAATCCAAAAACAAAAAATGTCAGGTAATTAAATATGCTGACGTGACCGGTAAAAACCCAGGTTGGGTCATTCAGGGCTCAGAGGTCAAGCCACATGACCTCAAGGTCAAACAAAGAGAAAGCTTTCTGTAAAGTGTGACTGACTGTGCTGACAGCAATGGTTCAATGGTGATTTAGTCAGAAGTTTCAGGAGTTTTTGGGCTGAAGGAAAACACACTGAAACTTTTTCACAGCTCTACTCAATTGACTAGTGGGGCTGACATGGGATTATAGATCTACAAGTCAGTTTGTGGCTCAGCTGAAAGATTTACATTTTGCATTTGAAAACTACTATGTTTTAATCATTTTAATTAAAAAACAGATTTGTAAAAACAAATTAATTAATTAATTAAAATACTGAAGCAAGGCATATCAATACATAAAACAACTGAAAAAACATAAGACATATCCTTTTAGTTTAATCTTTTTGGGTCCAATAAAAGCAAAAGGGAAAAGTGGTGTTACAACCTTCGGTCATATTTCTAGATTTTTTTAAATCTAGAAATGATACACATAATTTAACTTAATTTTGTTAACTTAAAACGTTTAACATTCATGAGCCTGATCGCAAATCAAATACTAACTCTTAAAATACTCTTCATTTTATAGGAAATGAATTCAATTTGTATGGTACATGACCATTTTTCTCTGTAGCAAATGCAAAACATGGTTGAATTTTTAGTGAGTTTTAGTATTTTAGTCTTGGAAAATACTGCACAGCTGCACAAGCAAGGTGGTAATCAAACCCAGTGAGCGAATTTCTATTAGCATAGCATGCAATCAGCAACCTACTAATGAGGGGTGTATGAAAGGGAAGGGAGGTGCCGCTAATGACCAATCAGCATCATACTTAACAGACTCCCTATCTAATTGAAAAACCTGCCTCTGTAATACCTAAGAGATCTTTTGTTGTTCCCAGCAAAAGGGACGAAACGTTTCTGGTCAGTTCCTTAGAGCAGTATAGCAGCCTCCATAACTTCTATTGAAAAAAGATCACTGAGTAGCATGTTTGTCTGTAGTGAAGTCTCGCTCTAGTTCTATTGAATTTTGTGATGTACCCTTTAGGGTATGCTTAAGAGGCTTTATACCGTGTATGTTTTTTGTTTGTGTGTGTGTATATAGGACATTGTGCGGATCTGTGCCTGCGGCCGCTGTAGCCTCAGGTCTTTGCAGCCCTCTGAGACGAACCGCTTTCTCAAATAGATCTCATCTCCCCTCTTTACACTCTAGTCAATTTGGCCTTGTAGAGCTCTGAATTTAGTTTTACTGTGTTTTTATTTCGCCCAAAGGCAGGTTCGAAGCACTTGAAGATAAAAACGGCAAATAATCAAGAACTGCACTCATGAGGTGCTCATGATTATTCAGATGGTATCACTGGCTGATCCATTAGGCTGTACGCTGCTTTGAGATGAAATGTGAAAAGAAAACCAGATGAAACTGTAAACAACAGCAAACTGAAACTGCGAACTATGGCGCACCGTAGCACACATGACCTCCTTTCATATGGAATAAAACGTAAATCAAAGACTTTGAGGCGATAAAAAGCTGTTTTGCATGCAGATTCTTGTTTGAACGTCAGTTTCAGTAGAAATGCTTTAAAACCTCAACCGCCCTCTCCTCCGTACTTTCCACCTTGGCTCTTTGCTGATGACTTTCACTTTATTCGGGGATCCTGCGTGAGGTATCTGTCTAGATGGTGAGGGCATTAACTGGGGCAAACCACTCTCAGCAAGGTCTTGGAAAGTGGCCACCAGAACGACGACCATGTTTGAGTGATGAAATGCACTTCAAAGAGTCATTGTGTAGGTTGCACACTTCCTGGCGCTTGGCAGGATTTTGACGCATATGGATAAATATGTCTACCAGCCTTTGCAGGAAGGAAGCAAGGTGTTGCTATGCTGGCTTGTGAAGTAGAACACAACAAGGGTATGTCTGTTGTTAAGTTAAGTTCTCTCTCCAAGAAAATAGTGCATCTATCCATATCCGCTTTTCTGCTATTCATTAATTGAGCAAACAATGTGGAGAAGTTTACTAAAGAGTGCATCACAATGAATGACTGAATTGCTCTATTGCTTATCATGGTTTTGATCAATATTTTCATGTACTTACAGAATTAACTTTATATGCCAACCCATGCATTCCTGAGTCAAAAGTGTAATGATAATGCTAAAAGCTGTATTCAGGGGTTTTCAAACTTTTTGATGCCAAGGACCATGGAAGATGAGGATCCCCTTGTGAGGGGCCCCTTTTCTAAAATGAAAATACAGCTAAATATTTTGACTGAAAGAGATGAATTAGATTAATCATGATTATTTTATTCTATTGACAGTCTTAGCTTTTAACAATAACAAATCAAAACAAAATCTATAGGTTTTTCTATAGTAGATGCACTACTGTTCAAAAGCTTGATGTCAGTTCTTATGAACAAAACCCTCTTATACTCATTATGGCTGCATTAAACAGTAAAAACAGCAATATTTTTGAAATGTCATAAAAATTTTAAATAGCTGTTTTCTATTTGAATATATTTTAAAATGTAATTTATTCCCTTGATGGCAATGCACAATTTTCAGAATTTTCTGTGTCACATAATTCTTCAGGATTTTTTAGGATTTTTTGATGAACAAAAGTAAGAAAGTAAAAGTAAAACTAAAATATACAGTACATGGAATGTCATTAAAAACATTCTTTCTGAAGTGTTTTACAGACGTTACCTTTTCAAAAGACACTTTTTGTACCTTTTTTCTGAAATATTTTGTACCTTTTTTTCTGTTTTAGAAAGATTTTTTTAAAAGATATTTAAGATTAAGGTATTTTATGTAGTGTGTATTTTAGAGCTGATTCTGAAAGTGTAGCACTGTCTTGCGGGCCCCTGGGTGTCCCTGGACCCTCTACACTAATAGTGCCTGGAGGTGAGCCTGGATGATTATGTACAGTACATGTGCACTTAAGTAAGCAGCATATGAGGAAATAATGACAAGAAAGAGAGAACGACTCCCTACAGCAGTGTCTGCATCTGTGCTTGAGCCCTGCCAAAATGGCTGCCCTGGCTGCAGTGGCCCTGACTGTAAGCCCTGGGAGCATTCCTGCTCCAGCTGTGGCTCTCCACATCAGGGCTGCTTTGCACACGCACACACACAAGCGCCTGGGAGTAATTAGGGGTATCACAGTGAGGGGGTGGGTGTGTGAGGGGTGAAAGAAGTAGAGGGTGGTACAGGAGTATAGATGAGAGGTTAGGACAAAAAAATTGTATGAAAAACAACTGTTCTCTTACCCCTCTCTCAGATTCCAGAGGTTCTGCTTTGACTCGGACTGCAGGCATTCCGTCTAGCATTAACATCCTGTTATTGATGGCGTCTGCGAGTCGAGTGAGAGAGAGAGAAAAAGAGAAAGGCATGAGAAACTGCTGCGTGTGACTCCTCTCACCTTTTCCGTGATTGAGTCAAACCTAGCAAGCTCTGAACAATAGCGCAGGCTACAATGCAACAGGCAATGATGTCACCACGGTATGCAGTTAGTAAATAGTTCAGGTTTATTGCCGAGGGTAAACAAACGCATCTGGGTCGTATTTTGGCTGGTATTTTACACCTAAATGGTTGTAAAGAGTGAGTGACACAGAATGTAGCATAGTAAGAAAGCTGTAATGTTACATCATGTCAGTACTGAGAGAATACAGAACAAATACAAAATCAAATATGATTTTATGTGAATAAACACCAGTAATTCTATCCCAAAGTTACTCCATCAGATGAGACAATATGTTATTGTTACTCTATTCTGTGCCTAGTTAAAAAATAAACAAAAAACAATCAAATTGATGATTTATAGTTATATTTTACAGATCATATTTTATATTTTGTGAATAAAAATGAACAAATTAAACATTTACCTTTTCTGGGGGGTTTTCAACGTGCAAAAATTTTGTACCTTGGACCTTTAGGATTATGGTTTTGTTTAAGGTTACATGAATGTAATTATACATAATTTATTGGTTTAACATCAAAAAATGTTTTACCCAATTACGCACTGATTGCAAATTAGCATTGACATATTACATGAGAAGTTCATCATTAATCTAAAAAAAAAAAAACTGAATAAAATCAAATGATTTAAATTGTTTAATTCTCAACTTTGCTCAATTAAAATGGAATAGAAGTGACAAAAAGGCTAATCCAGCCAAATGAGTAGCCAATTAATTGAATAATCCTAAAAAAATTAGGCAGAAAAAAACGAATAAAAAAAAATCAAGGGAAATATGAAACTCAGTTAACTCAGTTAAAAGCACATATAATACACTTAAAACGATTTATAAGATGCACGTCTTAAAATGTCATCAAAATCAATCCTAGACCAGCTTTTAAAATGTTTTTAGTGATCCGTTTACTGGAAACACATTAATGCCAGGTGTAAAAGAGGCCTTTAGATAGGAAAGAACATTCAGCATCACCTATGTGACCTGCTGCATGTCTGTAGGGCAGAGCTGTGCTAGCAAACACATGCGCCCACTCGTAACACACACACGTATAGCATCTACATACACACACACAATCAAGGCTGTCGCTGCTATCAGAGTCTCCTGACATTTCTCTTCTTGTATGTTCACACAAATGACAAGACTTTCTAACAGAATCTACGTCTTTGTGCAAACTCCCCTCAGGCGTCTGAGTCTCAGAACAAAGACTCCAGCCTTGTTACGGCTCCGGCTTTACAGTGGGCATTGCTTTACTAGACTCTCTCACACATGGAAAAGTGGCCACCTCCCTCAACATCCAAGGGATGCACAAAGAGACAGCTTTAATGAACTGGTGGAATCTGATTACAAGTTAATATGGCTCTTGGAGCACTGCATGATGGGGAGATGAGACGCTCCAGCACTCCCACCGAGACAGTTTCTCTCCTTCGTCTACTCAATTTACCATGTTTAACACCATAAAGGCGCAGTAATAGACTCATGAGTATCTTGGGAAATGCAATATTCATGTTTTCTCACGTTTGTTTGGGTTTCGCCTGTCGAGAGGGACAAGTTCGCAAACAAACAGACAGATAGGTGACTAGTCTTGAGGATAGAAAAGAGTGAACATAAATCTTTGCTGTCAAAATGGCTTTTTTTTTAGATGTGACAGATGCTTCTACCATCCATGCACAAATGTTGCAAACACGGTCAGTGTGGCTTTCAGAGTTAGAAAAGGGAACCTCACCAAAGAGCCAATCACAACAGTGGGATTGTGGCTCAGAGGGAGGTGTCCCGAAGTAACCCATGCACTTATTATTTTAGCAGCAGCACATGATGGAATGCAAGCAAAGCAGATATGCTTTAAACATCTCTATTACACTTCACTTCTGGCATAGGCGGCAGGAAATCAGGCCCAGATCTCGACTCAGCATTTGAGTTGAAACAATTCTAGTGAAGATGAGACAACAATACCGTCCACCGGATGAATCAACATTTTTATGCTTTTACAGGCAGTGTTCACTTTTACACAGTTATTGTTTTGGTCATAGTTATTGTGCTTTCACAAAAAATTGTCATATTCAATAGTTTTAGTCTTAAATTTAAAAAAGTCAAACTATATATTTTTTTCCAATATTTCAAAAAATGTATAAAAATTCATACATGAAATATTTTGGGTTAGGGTTTTTTAGTTTTTTTTATATATATATATATATATATATTTTATTAATAAATTAATTTAGCAAAGAACCATTAAACTGATCAACAGTGACAAAATGTATAACATTATCAAATATTTATAGGTTTAACTATTTATTCATCTAAGAATCCCGGAAACAAATGCACAACTGTTTTTAATATTAAGGTTCAAGAAACATTCAGCATATTAGAATGCTTTCTGAAGGATCATGTGGCACTGAAGACAATTCAACTTTGCCTTTATATAATAAATTACATTTGAAAATATATTGAAATATAAAACTATTATTTTAAATTTGAAAAATGTAAAAGTATTTCTGTTTTAACCATAATTTGATCAAATAAATGTAGTTTTTGTGAGCATCAGAGACTTCCTTTACTGACTGCAATCTTGTCACCATTCTTGAAAAAAAAAAAAAGTAATTTAATAGAAGAGATCTGTATATATACAGTAGTATCCATGTTAGCCATTAGCCTTTGCACTGCATTTAACAAGCTTTCTGGATTTTCTAAAAACAGACTCTTATTTATGCAGAGTTAAAAGCAAAACACAATTTCTGTGTGAATTTTAACCCTACGCTCTTGTCATTGATGAAGCGTGTTTCCAAGCTAATCTGTGTGCATTGGATTGATATTGTGATCAGGATGTCCAATGGCTGCAGGTAGTGGTGGGCTGAGATAATGTTGCCATGGCAACTCAAGTTGGAGCTCAGAGGGTTATTGTCCTTCTGGATTGACATGCGAGGTTTCACAGTTGACCAGGGCACTCGCTGTTCAACAGCCGGCTATTTTTCTGTGTCCAAGGAGCTGTCAACACGCTTGTGTGTATTGTGTAAGCATATCACTCTGAGACATTGATCATTAGATCAGATAAATGAGCCAACCTCTTGCCTAACTAACCTTGTCCCTTAAGAGAGCTCCAAATGGGAAATCAATACCAAGAGCAAGGTCTCAGTTGTTTCATTAACCATCAAATTAACAGATTATTAGCATAATTGAGTATAGCACCACAAGGTTAACATTTAGGCACAATTTGTCTATCTTAGCTCCAATTGATTAACACTTAATCAAAGGTTTGTGATGGAGGATGGTGTATGGCCAACTGTAGTTAACAGTGCCAAGGTGATACAAGAGGCAAGAGTAACGATGACTAATTCTAGATCTGTTTTCCTCCAAACAACGCAAATGTTCCTCATCAAATTGGTGGGATTTATCTAATCAAGAATCCTGTGAGTGTATTACCCTGAAGACCCTAACAAAGTAATTTTCACATTAAGACTTATGTTATGATACTGTTTGGACAAGTTTGGATGTCCCATTGAGACATTTTTCAGTCAGTCATCCAGGATTGAAAAGACATTCTTATTTTAAAGAATGTGTCATCTGTTTTTATCCATTCTGTAAATAAAAAGTTTGGACCCCATTTACTATCACTGTATACATTTTTCAGTATATATATGTACTTTTGTCTTCCACAGAAGAAGTCATGCAGATTTGGAAAGACATTCTTATATTTAAAAATAATTTGTTTTATCTGTTTTTATCCATACAATAAATAAAAACAAATATGGACCCCATTGACTTTGATTGTGTGGTCCCAATACCTTGGTCAAAATATCTTCTTTTTTGTTTCACAGAAATAAGAAAGACATATAGGTTCGAAATGACACGAGGGTGAGTAATTGATGACAGAATTTTCATTTTTGGGCAACTACCCCTTTAAAGATCTGAAGAAATGGAAAGAGAGCAATCGAGCGAGAGAGAGATTAAGATCACCTTTCCATTTCACCAGGATGCTGAAATGAAATGGTGATCCCAGGTGTGAGTGTTATGAGCATGGGAGGTGCAGTAGCTGAGTGCTCAGGCATCTCATTGCCATGCACGGCTGGAGCAGTCCCCCGAGAGGCTCCCTGAGAAGAATGAGGGCAATTCAACTGGAAACGGGGCAACAAGGAGGGGGCCCGCCTGGGATTTGATTCCGGCTGAGGATGGGGGAGCCAGGGGAGGGGATTGGCTGGCACTCCTATGCCCAGCCATAGCTCCAGCACTCCCCGATGGACGTGGGTGCCGATGGAGACACGGCACGGGGGGCGGAATCGCCGAGCAGACCCCGAAGAATGACGAGCGGATCAATATGAGGTGACAGGCCTGGGTGGAAAAGCCTGACCTTCCTGGACCCCACGCTGACCTTGCTACACAATGATTTAAAGAGCATTCAACTTAACCCTGGAGCCGATTGCATACCTCATTGTGTAACTTTCTGCCTTGCCAAGCCTAGTGTGGCATTGATGTGAGGGGCGTTACCGTGCACAGGAGGAACCTCTATTTAAGTGGTTTGGAGGTATTTCTAGATCTGTCAAGGCTCAAGGTGTATAAAACTTGTCTGACATTTAAAATTCTGGCCAATGCCGACAAGTCAATCATTGCTTTTGTGTTAGGGTTTGGACATTAAAATTTAATTATACTATTTTATCTAACTAAAGTAAAATGAAAATAAAACATTTTTATTTGTTTAAAGTGAATTTGCACATCACAACATTACATGTGCAGCGTGACAAAATGTGTATTTATCTTAAGTTCATATTTATTAATGTTATTAAATTAGGTTATGTAAAAGCAAAAATAAGAGAAATAAAAATGCATTTTGCAATTTTCAGAAACAGAAAGGTTCTTCAGATGCTAAAGGTTCTTTCTTTGGGATCGTGAACCACCTTTATTCTTAAGAGTGTAAAGCATAAAGTATAAAATATTCAAAAAACACCAAGAAATTTTAGAATAACTAGACAAAATTCATTTGGAACATGAGCAGAAAAGAAAGAGGAGCAGGATGATCATCCTACTGCTTGGAGGCGTTTCATATCTGAAATTTTAGATTTTTGCACTGGAGGAGTAGCACACTAACAGACGGGTTCCCTTGGTCCTGCCAATGCTTTGTTCCCATGTCGAGAGCCCTGAGCAACTGTGGGCATCTGTGGCACAGAGGCTGGTCCTGCTGCCACGGGCCGAAGGGGGAAATGCGAATGGGGATGAGAGGAGGAGGAGGAGGAGGTGGTTGGGGAGGGAGGTAGGGATTTAAGCACTGGAGCCCAGCCAAGAGCCAGACAAGAACACTGAACTCAAACATGCCAAGAGAGCCTCTCAGGCTCAACCAGAGCAAAAGAACAGCATTTTACGTAACATCAGACTCCACGCTGAGGAGAAGAGCTATTGAGAGCCGCTCCCCACTGAGCTCTTGTAAATAGATTACCTGGTCGTTAAAGTTGCAAAAAACGAACACGTTGAAAATATTAAAGATGACAGTTTGTAAAAACAAAGAGGGTTAGATAACAGTCTTCTATTGGTCGAACCAAACAAGCTGCTCCATTCTGCTGCTCTTCCTAATAAAAATTCTGTAACCACTGAAGTCAAAAATTGTATTTACATACAGAATGTCAACATGTTGAAATGAAAATAAGTCTTTCTCTGGCCACTGCCAGACAATGTCTGCAAACCAGAACTCAGCTCAAGTTCACTTCCCTCTTTAGAGGCCCCATAACCAGCAAATATGACGAGTCAGCACTCTGTCGTCCCCAGCAGAGAGCATGCAGGCTAAGTACAGTACCACCTTTCCTTTTACTGTCATGCCAGACATAGGAACCCCTTAACCAATCATGAGAGAGGAGGAATTTTCTGACAAGTTTATTTCATTATCAAGATTTTTTTTGTTTGCACATGGTCATATGATAATTTTTGACATCTACTGTGATCCATTAGTCAGCATGAACTGATAAAATTAAGCTTTGGAACAATTTGAATTATGAAAGCATATATATAAATTGAAAATGATTAAATTAAATGACTATATGATGTAATTACTACGACACTGCCATCCGACTCTGACTTTTTTGTTGCACACATCATCAGCAAGTTCATCTTACACATCAAAGGTCATGTACTGTCTGAGTTCGCACTGCTTTTAAAGAGGAACTTAATTTTTTTTTTCTAATTAAAAAAATAGAACATTAACTTCTTCCCATACACAAACTGAACAACTAACATATTTCAGAAAACATCATAACACATACAATCACCCCAACATTCCCATTTCTTCCTGGTGGGTATCATGGATTCTAACCCCAATGTTTCTAATACTTCAGTGCGGACTGTATTTCTTGGTTAATCTTTTCTGGCATACTGTGAATGACTTCAGACTTTCCATTTCATAAGGCGCATTTTCCTTGGCAGGCAAGTCTGCCCTAAGACTTTGGCCGCTTTTGGGACCTTTTTTGATTCAAGCTCTAGAGAGATGTGCTGCTTCAGTACCAGCTGAGTTTGTGGATAAGTAATGCGAGCGTGTGTTCTCCTCCCTGCGCATCCAGACGGTAGCGCTTCACCTCAGGGAGCCCACTTTGCCATTTTCCTCTGGCTAAAAACAGCCACACAACAATGCCTGTCATTCACTCGGGCCCCCAACCAAGCAGATTTGCTGTCTTGTAACTCTCTTTATTTTTCTGAGTGTGACAAATGTACTCTGACTCAAAAGATGAACAGAAGAAGTGCTGAAAGACATGACCAGATAAACTCTTCTGAACAAAAAATGAGGTCACAAGGGAACGTACTACTCTTGAATGCTCGTTCTACGGCCATGTCCATGCAGTGGATAATCCAGTTCACCCAGAAGAAGCCCTAAAGCCCAGCAGCACAGTCAAATCCTGGGGCCAGCTGTCAAAAGGCTCTGTACTGTACATCAATTTTACCCCATTACCCCTGTCGCTAGGCCTCACACACCTGATAGGAAGTAAGAGACCTTTAATAGAATGCTGAGGCTCTTGTAAACACTAGGCCAACTTTCCAAAACACAGGCTGACGGAAGCACCCGTAGTCCAGCATATTGCCCTTGGGCTCTTGCTATTTCTGCACGTGGGAGATCCTGTGTCAGTGATCCAGTGAGGATAAGACAGCTCAGCCCATGAGATACTACTCTAGTCCACACCATTCGCATATAAATGCTGGACATTTATGAAGGATCAAGAGAAATCATGATTATTTCTGTCAGTCGTTTTTTTTTTTTTTTTTAGTTTTGAGAAAAGGGAAGAAATCTGGTATTAAAACATCCAAATATTTGCAAACAACATATTATTTTCAACTCACTTTCCACATCGGCCAGGTTTGTTTACTGATTGGTCAGTGCTATTGGGTGAGAGGTCATGAATTGTGAAAAAGGGAATCAAGGAAAAGCGGGGACAAAGTCCATTCTTGACACAGGCTTTTTTTAAAATGACACAAATAAAACAATGTTCAGTGGAACCCATGCTAAGAAAAACTAATACTAATGTTTAAAGAAAACATACATCACATACACAGCTGAACAATATTTGTATCCTGATCAGCTGTTCTTGATCAGCATTTTTCAACAAAAAAAAATGTGTGTCAAAGTTTATGAAAACAGAATTAAAGGGATTAGTATCAGTAAACACATCCATACCACATTTAGTCAGAGCTAAGCTATTTTGTTTGAAGTTTCAGGATGTAGAGTGACAGGCTTTTAACTCAGAGAAAGGGGCGTCTTTACAGCTAAAGCTAAGGCATTGTGGTATTTTCTTTTTTTCATTCACATGGTTTTGCAGCTTCTCGTAAACCTGTCTGGTTTCCTGAGCTTTGGTTCCTCTGCCAAATCTGTCTGACCTCTGACAAATTTCTCATGATTTTCCAACATATGACCCCTGTATACACACATACGTACACTATATATTCGTCTCACCAAAGTGTTAAACTGTTTTAACAGTTGGGCAAAAAATATAGAATATTTGCAGTAATTTTTTCTAGCGACATAAAATTACACAACAACTGTGAATGTTGTAATTTTTCAATATAATTTATTAGATAGTTAAGTTTCAATAAAATTAAATAAAATGTGTAAAACATTAAATAAACTAGATTTTTTTTTTAAACTTTTAGTATTTTTGCTTTTAGTTTTTCCATTACACATTTTAATCTACTTAATTCAGAGATTAGAACTCAGAGGAACAAAATGATTTCTTCAGCCCTAAAGTTAAACACATAGAAATCTGCTGTTACCTACACACTTCTAATCTGCAACGGTTGGCTGCACAAGAGAGGGGCGACCCCGCAGCCACTGCAAGCACACCTCTTCCCTTCCCCCTTTAGTTAAACTGCAGTGATCTCAGTGGCCTGAGCTTTAAAATAGACCTGACACAAAAACCTCAATTGCTCCGAGAGGTATGGAATGGGTGGAGTGGTCACCGCAGAGGGATTTAGTTGGAGAGAGGTGGACTTAAATGCTGATGATCTGTGCCGGATCAATAAGGAATGTGCATGTGTGAATGTGCTGCTCCTACTTCATATTTTCTCCCTCCAAGCCTTCAGTTTGCACAGGAACTGGAAATCCAACCTCATCTCCAATTCAGAAAAGAAAGCTAATGAACTGCCTCTGACCAGCAATGCCTCACAGCTCTCTCTCTCTCTCTCTCTCTCTCTTCCTCTCCCTCTCAGAGTGTGTCAAGTCTGAAGTCTGCAGTTGGTGTACTGTAAGGTGACCAGATTTGAAAACTGGGAACATTTATAGTTTAGAAGTGGTATTGTTAACACAAGCTATTAAGAGCTATTTTTGGTAATTAAAGCTAAATCAGACAAAATATAAAAATGTAAAAAAATAAAAAATAAATAATAATAATAATAAAGCAATATTCCCCAAAAAGTCAAAGTTTCATGGTATACTATTATATGGTTGCTACATATAACCGTCAATTTTTATCAAATAAACACACAGCAACAAAAATATAATAATTTATTGATAACCCATTAATAATCTTTCCACCACGCAATGTAGTTTCTCAGCCATATTTAATAGAATGGCCAGTAATACTGATGTAATGAGTTCACAGGTATGTGCTTATAGAGTATTATACAATGGCTTCCAACGCAGCTCAGCCAATCATAATCAAGGACTGGAACTATCAGTTTTATAAATGAATTCAGAGATGTTGCTTTGGCAACTAACTAAACTATGTATAATTTGAATGACTAAAATGACTAAAGCTAAAACATACTAAAAAGCATACTAAAACTAAAATTCATAACAAAACTGAAAATATTCAAATAAAAATAAATACTAAAATAGGATAAAATTTATGCTAAGCTGAGGAGTAATGCTAAATTACACAATCTATAATAATGCAATCTAAAGCTACAAACCCAAACTGCTAATTCATATCTATTGGCGCTTCCTGTTTACAAGATCTATAGCTGTTTGATAACAGTTTGACAGTCTAAATGCATTTATAGATAGTCTGAATGTATTTATAAAAGCACACATTTTAAATAAATAATGGTAATATAAATGTCTTGTGGGCTTTTTTGAATCCACCACAGTTTTAATAAAAATTGGGATATTTCTGAGGACAGCCACACAGGACACCAAAACAAAATAAAGATGTCTAGTCAAGAGTACAACTGCAGAAGAGAAAAATCAAGCCTCTGTGTTTTCCTTGTGACAGGTCATTGTGACTAACGAGTCATAGTGGTAATGTCACATTGATTCACATGTCATTAATCCACTTTTAATGAACCCAACCCATTCTAATCAGTCTTGTCACTGACATGTGACCAATGACAGTCTTGACAGTCAGTAATGTCACTGCTGTACAAAAATCTCTTCGCTGTCTGAAAGGATACAAAGCATGACTCTTTAACAATTCCACTTAAAAGCTCTGTTGTACATCAGGCTTATGTGGAAAAGCCAGTTAATTCCCTGGCTATTATTTAAATGTATAAATTAACAAACAAACATAGAAACAACGTAGCTCTTCCATTTAGTAACGCATGTCCTGTTTGTCATCCAACCACAATTGCTTGCGATGTGACTGACAGTCAAGAATAATGCCCCACCTCTCAAATCTTACGCCTGCTAAGAAGACGCTCACAGCTGTCCCCAGCATTCAAGTAAATCCATTTAAAGGTGTCCAAAGCTAACTTTTAAGGGCCATCTGCGTTCACACCAGCTGTGGACCGCAGGGTAGCTCTGTTTGCTGGAAAGGTAGAAGTTCCATCCAAAGAAAACATCACACACAGATGAGCAAACAACAATACTGTTTCACACTCGAGCTGTGCACTGTCAGATGCTTAGGGCAAATATTCACCTTTATGCTTACAACAGTGAAGTGTGACTCACTCATGTAAACACTTACAAAAGCACATACATACATACATAATAAACACTACTGTTGTTTGAGATTTTCTGAAATGTTTCTGAAAGAAGAGACTGCATTTATGTGACCAAACATAGTCAAAAAAGTGATACTGTGACACTTACAATTTAAAACTACTATTTTTCAACTAAATAAGCTACTATTTTCTATTTTTTAATAGATTTTATTTGTAAAAAGTAATTTATTCATGGGATGGGAAAGCTGAATATTCAGCAACCATTAGTGCAGTCTTTATGTCACATGGTCCTCAAAAAGAATTTCAGTATTTTCTGGATAATGTTAGATATCTTTTAAGATTCTTTGAAGAACGTGAAGTTCAAAACAGCTCTCTTTTGTAACATTATAAATGTCTTTACTGTCAATAAAGGTGCTTCACGATGTCATAAAATAACCTTTTTTCTAAATGGTTCCATAAAAGAAGCTTTGACATCTGAAGAACCTTTCTGTTTTACAAAAGGTTCTTTGTGGCAAAAGAAGCTTCTTTGGATTACAAACAGATGGTTCTTTAAAGAACCTTTTGTAGAACCAAAAACTGCTATTCTTTGGTATCGCTGTGAAGAAAATGTATTTTTAAGAGTGCATTAATTAAAAATCTTACTGACCCCAAGCTATTAACTGGTAATGTATTTTAAACTACAATGATAAAAATAAATCATATGAGTTTAGCTGAATGGTGTGTTTGACCAGCCAATATCAATTATGCAACTAAATTTGACAATTACATGCTAAAACACTGCTATTATGTTTGTTTCTATGCTTGTGCTGAACCCAAGCATCCACCCAAAACATCTTATATAGCGAATAACGCTAAAAACCACCCAGAACACCTTTGCAACTGCATAGCAACACTTTAGCATAACAGTCTACATCCTCTTCAGAAGATTAAGTCTTGTTAAACCACCTGGTTTCGTATAGGGACTAGTGATTTTCTATAAATAATAGCAATTCAATGGCGCACTTAAATGCCATTTGCACTTACACAACTGCCATCGTCGCCATAATCGGCTATGGACCTTTCATTCATAGTCATTCTACTGGTCGTCGAACATCACATGGAAATAAGAGCAGTCGTACTATGTATAGCAGCGTGGGTTATACAATGTAGTGAATCTGTTAAGAGTGTTTGCGGAGGTGGATGGGAGGAGGGCTGTAGGTCTGTGGGTGGAGGTGGTGGAGCGTATTATGATCAGTACAATAACCCACTCCTCATGTCTCGGGGGGGCCGGCCGCATCCTCCAGCCTTAATGGTGAAGAGGTTCTTTAAGACGCCTCTCTGCAGCCTTTCAATGCCTTTCGCTTCGGCCCCCTCCCCCTACACACATCATAAACACACACGTTCAGATCACCAAACCAGGTATGAACACACAAACACAAACTTACTTGCTACTTGCAACTAAACACCTACAGAATTTGAGCAAGTTCGATGTGAACAGCATGGAGCTCCAAAGAAGTCTCCCTTGCGTAAACTCAGATTCACAATTTCCGAACGTGCATATTTACATAGCTCACATCCTCTTGTAGAACCTCCTACACACAATCTCTGATTGAGCAATGGCATTTATGCCAAACAAGAACACACACACTCATCTCGCACGTTCTGTTTTTCTCTGCAAATCTATAACTGCCGCTCTTGCCACATTGAGTAAAACAACAACTTCAGAGCAAAAATTCAGAGTTCAACTTACTTAAACATTAAGTAATACAGGAAGTCCTTGTGAGGGTATTTTTAACCTGAAATTTGATCCATTCCGGCACCCATAGCCTCACTTAATAGAACAAGCAGCTGGGTTTAGGTTCATGCTTCATATGCATCTGCTTTTCAGTTTGCTTTTCCACGTTTTTTGCTAATATCCGGATTTAGGTGCCAGTATCAAGAGTGTAAGCATAAAAAGATAAAATTACATAATATAATATAATATAATATACTAATTTCAGAAAGTCGCCCTTTTTTAGAGAAATATCAAGTATAAAAGATAGATTGCCGTAGATTGGTAGATAGATATAGATATAGATATAGATACAGATAGATAGATAGTCTCAGATTGTATCTTTCTTTTAGTGTATATCAAACGAAAAATGCCCAAAAATAGTTCTTTAAATAAAAAAATCTTACATATAAGGGAAACAGAATTATAAAATAAAATAAATGTGCCATTCTGGCACCCATAGCCTCACTTAATAGAATAAGCAGCTGGGTTTATATTCACGCTTCACATGTAGCATCTGTTTTTCAGTTTACTTTTCCAAGTTTTCTGCTAATATCCAGCATTAGGCGCCAGGTACGTGTTTGAGCAAGTCGCCAGAGGGAAGTTATACTATATGACATGGACTTACGTTTGAGTCTCTCAAAGCAGAGCCACGCATGCTGTGTTTTGCCTTTGGATTGTAATTGACTCCATATGTTGTTTGCATAATTTCTCAACCTCGCGATCGCCGGACTTACAACTGCTAACAAAGTTCGTGCATATCTCAGAACATCCTACCGATGGTTTTCGAGTCTGACTGACTGACCAATTCAAAAAAAAATAAGTCAGAGCAAATCCTTAATGTATTGTTATGCTTTGAGGGATTATACTGAATCAATTTTTTTCCATCAAGTTCCCAAAAGTCATTTCAGGTTAAGGGACGGCAGCTAGGTGCACTAACGGTGTTGTCATGACGACAGGCAGAGAACAGCACATAGATAGTGTATGGCGCAGGTCTGGTCGTCTTTGATTTCTCTTATTGTCAGGCAGAGCAATACCATCTGTAATTATTAAAAAAACATGTAAATACATATCTACAGATAATCATATAAAGACTGTTCTGAATACTGTACATGAGAGAAATAAAGAGTGTGGGGTATATCCAGTGTTACTGACACTGAATAGTGACAGTTGTCGTGAATCATTTGTGTACTTGAAGTAGATGCAGAATTCCACGTCTTGCTTTCTGTGTCAGAGTGTTCAACAATCATCCCTCCCCCCCTCACCACACACAGCTTCAGTAAACAAACCAGGGCTGGACACCAGGGTCAAGGGTTGAACACACCAGAGGACAAGCACTAGAACATTTTGTCAGCTTAGCAAAATGTTGAAATGAGGAGGAAGAGAGAGATCATCAGACCCACGTACTGTAGCTACCCACAACTCCTGTTAGAGAATGATTGTGACAATCTCAGACTGTCCATTTTCTTAAAGACATGCAGCAAATATAAATTATTAAATAAAAAATCTTTTCCTAGGAACATATATTAAAAAATGGCCTGAAATTGCTCAATCAAATTTACATAAATTATGTAGATAAATAAATATACATTTATTTACATCTTTATTCATTAATAATTAATGTACTTTTAATTATTTATAGTAATAATAATAATAATAATAATAACAATAATAAAAATGTGTTTTATTTGTAATGCACTTTTCTTAAATACTTAAATCATTTGATCTTTAAAAAAATTATATATATATATATATATATATATTCTTAGAATATTATATATTCTAATATGTAATTAAGAATATTTTATATTAGAAACAGAAATGTCCTGAAATTGTTCAATAAATACATTTTAATGATAATCTCAAAACTCAGAAAACAGTACCTGTTTTAGAGCATACATTAAATGGAACATGACCTAAAATTATTAATGACAAAAAATGTAAAAAAAAAAAAATCATAAAGGATAATACAATATATCAAATAAAAAATTAACTGAAACTGTAAATAAATAAATAATAAAATAAACAGGAAAACTGTCTGGACATGAAGAATTAAATACATAAACACTCATGATAACTCATATAAATTTCCTTAGGGTGTAAAATAAAATTAAAAAAAAATACTTATGATAGTCTCAGATTGTCACTTTTATACAATACATTAGATAAAAAGTATATGTGAACATACTAAGCAGTGGAATCGATATCCCTTCTGTATTACCCAACAATCATAACATTCCTTTCCGTGTTTGCAAACATTTGTGAGTCATTATTCAATTGAAGGACACACTCTGTCTCTGTCACATGCTTCAGTTTACTCACTGACATGCATGAAGCCAGCCCCAGCGCAAGCACATATTGTATGTCATGATACAGTAAGACTTGACAAATTATTTTTCATAGTATGCACCACAGACATCATTCAGTTTATTCTGGCTATGCAGAATACACACCTGGATTCATCAGTGCAGTGAAGCGTATCATTAAAACGACACGCCCTCTGTGCCGCCAGACAGGACCGGTGACAGACCCAACATTAACTCAACATGTCCGCGCTCCCAATGTGCTGTGCTCTTTAGCTGTTTGTCACTAAAGCGGGATTGAGGGCAAAGCTGAGCATTTGATCAGCTGGGGCCGACAGCTATGTAGACCACAGGGGCATTCCTGAGTCCCCTGGGTTGAGCCTGGGACAGATGAGGCCGGTTTGGGATGGAATCCAGCCCACTTCCTGGTCTGAAGCTCTGGGGGTATCTTTCGAGGGTTTCCCGGATAATCCCTTTGGCAAGGTGTCCAGTCTCAGGCGAGTCCCATCAATAATTCACTATCCCCAGCCCACCTGTGTGAAGCTCCTCCGAGCAGAAGGGCACTAACCTTTAATTCCTCATCCACATGACCAGCAGGACCGGGTCTTGTGGCTAGAGAGACCGCTTTAATGGAATCCTTCAGCCCCACGTAAAGCAGAGGTGATAAGCAGACACGCTGTCCTGTGATTATTGGGTCCCATTATTGAGCACTCTATCTGTCTGATAGAGCCACAGATAAAATCCTCCAATACTCTTCTGATACGGGCTATAGAGTCAAACAAATATACTTCACAAAGTCAATGAATCAAATTAAAAGTTGGATTTTTATCAGTGTGTATCTAACATGCTTTTAAATGTATCAGTAAACATAATTCAAAAGTTTAGGGTTGGTAAGACAATGTTTTGAATTCAGTTTTTTATGCTGACCAATCTGCTTTTATATGATGAAAAATTCAGTGAAATCAGTAATATTGTAAAATGCTATTAGAATTTAAAATCACAGTTTTATATTTGAATATATTTTCAAATGTAAGCCATTCCTGTAATGGCAAAGCTGACTTTTCAGCAGCCATTGCTCCAGTCTTTAGTGTCACATGATCCTTCAGAAATCACTGCAATATGCTGGTTTGGTGCTCAAAAACATTCATTTTTATTATCAATGTTGAAAACAGTTGTGCTGCTTTATATTTTTCTAAATATAAGATTTTTTACTTTTTTTGAAGAATACCCTAGTAAAAAGTAAAAAATTGTAAACACATTTATTTTTTCATACTATAGTATAGTATGAAATAAGCATTCAAATCAATTGACATATTTACTGACATATTTCTCTTACACTTACTGATGTAAAAAATATCAACTTTATTTGGAGTACTTGTGCTCAATACAAATTTCTTAATAAGCATTAAATGTGTTTTAATGTCACTATTAATGAATATTGTATGATCCTTGAATAATCGTTTTTTAAAACACACAATATGTTAAGTATACTTGTAATAGTTCAATCAAGTATACTTCAGTATATCTTTAATTGGACTTTAGCACTACTTCCACACATTTAAAGTGCACTAAGCACAAAAATTAGCTGTTCCAGCGGAGTTAAAGTAGGCTATATAGGCTACATTTATCCAAAAGTACAATTGCAGGGTTTTTTTATTCTGTACATAAATATGTAAATGAATCTGTAGTACATTTAGCATGAAATAAATGTATTTCAAATACATTACATTTATTTTTCGCTTGGGTACAAAGTTCAAAAAAACATTTATGATCTGTCTTTGATCAATTCAGTGCATCCTTGGTTAAGAGAAGTATCAATTTCTTTAAAATAACAACAACATGGATTTAGATTTTTTTTTTTAAATCCCAATTAAACACATTTGAAAGAGATGTCTATCAAAATCAAATCAATTCAATTTGAACATGCTAAAACTGATCCATCTGATTATCTTATGACAATGTAAGCGCTGCTCGTCTGTGCAAAACTCTCCAACACAACACTAGGGTGTTCTGGGTGGTTGCCAGGGCTTCGGTCGCGGTTGCTAAGGACGTTAAGAGTGGCTTGTAGCATGTTGCTATGCAGTTGCTAAGGTGTTCTGAGTGGTTGCTAGGTGGTTACTTACTGACCCAACACATGAGAGACCACCTCAAAGACACGCTCCTTTGAAAGATCCTTTATTCAGTGTAAATCTAGGGGCTTCCCCCCCCCGTTTTATAGTCCACCAGGTGAAAATCGTAAATCTGATCACTTAGTACAACTCTGTTGAACAAGCTACACAATATGAGGCATCACTCAAATGTCTAACCATAAAAATGAGGAATAATAACAGGAACTGTTGCTTACCGAGCACCACTAAATGCCAATTGTGGTCACCATGAACTACAGTATCAGCAGCAGCAACAGTATCATTTACTAGTGTTTTGGACAACACATATAGTCACTTTAGCAAAGGTCTTAACCGCAGCAAGAGCATTAAATAACCTCATCTCAGGCAGAATAGCCTTGAGCAGCAGTGACTGCCTCACAGTTTAAGGCTGAGTGACCAACATTTGCACTGTGTAGAGTCACACACGAGGACACAGTTACCGTATCAAAGTACACACACACACATAGGGGATCCTACCTCCACCCACAGTTACACACACACACACAAATGCACATCGACCTCCGCACCACACTCTCTCCGCGAAACAAATGCCTTCGCTGTCAGTTGCGGCCAGGTCTGCCGTAATTGAAAAGAACAGCCACGGGCCAGCCCACAGACACGGAGCACCAAGCCAGGAGCCCGTCACTGACAGCCAGCCATCAATACCAATGACTGTTCCTTGAGGAGCAGATGACATCCACAACACCACCCATGCAACACCCCGGCGCACACATACAAACGCTTGCCTCCCGCCCCCTCGCTGTCCTTCCTCCGCCACTTGAGTCTCTGATTCCTACCTCAGTTTGTCACCGCGGTAACTCCACTCACCGGGAAGCCTGTCATCGCTTCAGAGATGCACGTGCCATCGGCAAACGCACGCATACTCGCTCGCGCTCACTTAGGCTCATGCATGCATGCCAAACGAGGGGGATCAAACTTTTTCGAGAGTGGAACAGTGGCCGCTTAGAGACCTCTGCCTCCCTTCCCTCACACACACTTTTCTCGGAGCGTGTCAATATTTAACCCCAAAAAAACACTTTGCCTGTTTAAAAAAAACCTCAATCTCACTTAACAACCTATATAAAATCCTGTAATACTTTGTGAACTCTGTTGAGTCACTTCAAATCACTTTAAGCCACATTTCAGTTGCGTACAGCATTCACTATATATTTCAAACTGAAAAAAAACAAACAATGACATCAAGCTTATATTTCACATCTTTAGCCACCTGCATTGTGCAATTGTTACAGAAGGCTGGACAGCATCAGACTTGTCATTTGACGTAAGACTACAGTGACAGCTGAACAAGATGCACAGAGCAGAGACAAGAAAGCAAGACAGAGGCATTCAAAGAAGAAAAGAAAAAAAAAAAAACAGTGAGGAAAAAAAGCAAAAGAGAAGAAATATACACAGACCTGACCAGGAGCTGCAGAGCGACAGAAACTGTCTTCCTTATACAGTCCTCTCTGTCTGTCTCTCTCTCTCTCTCACACACACTCTCTCTCTCTCTCTGTGTGTATGTGTGTGTGTGACTCCCTCCCCTCAGCTGCTCAGGGCAGTTCTCAGGAAATGAATGGGAGCTCACAGAGAACTGTTGTACTTGCAAATGACTTACCACGGTCACATGATCCGCTAAATGTAGGGTGGGCCGGTGGGTGGAGGCTTCATAAGCAAGAGAAGACAATATACTCTAAGCTTTAACAGCATGCATCGAATTACACGGGGCCCCTCGTGGGAGGTTTCCGACATGTCTCTGAGCCCAAGCAGCGGAGAAACGCTAGAGTACCTCCCCGTTTAAAGGGGAAGAGAGAGAAAGAGAGAGAGAGAGATGGAGAGAGAGAAAGAGAGTAGGTATATTTCCTCACAAAAAGTGCCCTACTTTATATAAGTCTACAATCTTTGACTATTAAAAAGGCTTAAAGGAGGAAAGAATATACAAATTTATGTTAATTACATAATATAATTAAAATGTATTATATTTGTTAAAATTTCTAATATAAATATGATTATATAGTATTATTAAAACTGCCATGCAGTATTACAGTCTTCACATATAGTATCCCAAATTGAAAACATATCAAAATTTTGGTTTATTATTTTATCCTAATTATCTATAGACATTTAACATACAAATAAATACCATGAAACATTTTGTGTCTGCGTTTTCAGTAAGAAACCGTCTGCTCAGAACGTAAATATAATAATATAAAATGCCAGCCACACACAGCTCTTAATTGGCTCAATTTCTATTAGTCATCACACAGTGTTCTCCTTTAGATTACAAATGCATCTCTACTAAAATTCAACAGAAGCCATTTATTTCTGTGCATGTAAGCATGCATAAGGCAATGTTTTGAAAGCTCAACCATGGTTTGTTGAAGAGGCAGCTAAGATGTAGATTCGCTCTTCTGGGAATCCTAATTAATGTATAGGAAACTGAGCTAATTTGCATCTTTGATAGACTTTGTGTTCTGCACAAACACATGCTGATGGGCTTGATAGTGATTTGAAGAATACTGTCCATCTTAGACTTACTTAACACTGTCCTGCCATATTTATGTTGTAATTGGATAGTTGGAAAGATGTATCTATTGAGAATCAAGAATTTCATATTTGAAATTAAATTAAAATTTTGGACCCAATCTTTTACAATTAAAGGCTATGCAGTGGCATGCTTAATAGTCCATTCTCTATATATATTGATTTTAAATACTGAGGTGTAACGCATTAAACATTTTGGCATGCGAGACATATAGATGAGATCTAAAAAGAATTATGTAATATTGATTCCAGCAAAAGAGAACCCACATCCTTTGTAACTGTGTGATAATTATACGACATATCAATACCAGATCATCATTGTGAATTACACGGGAGAAAACAAAGACTCGTATTCTTCCGTCTGACAAAATGGCCATTGAAATACCACTCTGCTGATGCTTTTAATGCTGATAAGCCCTGATGCTTCTTTATGAAATGCTATACCACCCAGCTGCAGCTTCTGACAAGAGTGGCAATTTCCCCAGCAATAATGACATCTCGAGGAAGCAGTCCCGCTCTGCCCGCACACCCAGCCCAGCCTGGCACACAAAGGGTCCTGGCATGTCTTGTAAAGGGCTGAACTGGAATCAGGCGTTCCAGTGGGAGGGTGAGCCGTGTATGGAACTCTGCCAGGGAACATGGCCCCATCTTAGCTCCCCTGCAAAGAGGAGAGAGAGAAAGGAAGACAGAAAAAGAGTGAACACCCTTGATTACAGCTGTGGCACGGAAAGGACCCAAGGCGATTAGATGGCCTCCAATGTCCGTGTTTACCACGGTTAACTACACAGCAGGCAAACAGTTGGTGTAAGGTGATAAGATTAACCAAACCCATGTAGGCCAATATATACACATTTACACTTCAGCCATAAATTACATGCTAACAAAGAATTTGCTCCCATCTGCCTGCTCCAAAGTATAGACGTGACTGTCATCCCTCCAGCAATCCTAATCTATTTCAGCAATAGAAAGGACATGTCTACGGGGGCCATTTTAAACGGATAGTTTGTCAGTATATTCATTCTCATCATGCTCAAACCTGTATGACTTTGTGTCTTGTGTGAAACACAAAAGGAGATTTTTAGCAGACTATCCAAGCTGCTCTTTTCTGTACAATGGGCGTGAATGTAACCACAACCACATGGGTTAAAAAAATTCACATTTACACATTAAATTATAAAATTCAAATAGCATGGGAGATTTCGCATTGTGATTTTGTAAACCTTTTAACATTTTAATGGACTGCAAAGAAAAACTTAAAAACTGAGCAAAGCAATAACTCTTAATGTCCTAGTGTGAAGAACTAGAGTTTGATGAAAGCAATGGTGGGCCATCAATAAACAAAGTACTTAGCGATCTACGGCAGAGCATTGAAGCTGGGAAATGTGTTGATGGCGCATTAGCCATACAGCTTTACCGGCTGCATGAGAGACCCGGTCGCTGCGCAATAAATGCATCTCCTGCTGGGTAACTCACCGCTGTGTGCCCTGCATGTTCTGCACAGAACAAGAAAAGGGATTACTTCACAGCATTTCACTGTCAAATTTGACTGGAATATAAATATCACAACATTATGTGCACGTCCTTTACAGCTGTAATTGAGAATTGTAACCACGATAATAGATTTGTGTTTTTGCATACTAACTAAGAGTCTAGGCCTATTTATTGTTCAATTTCAAATTAAATCAATCACAAAGAGATTCAAAAGTGAAATTAGATTATACGTCTGGACTAGAAATCAGATTACACAGAGGTGAGTTCAGCCCCTTCAGTAAATTTAGATGCTAACTGAAATTTTAATACGACTCACACTCCAGTGATGTATGGACAAGGCTCTTTCCCAGTTTTAGAGTTTTAGACTCTGAATTCACTTTCAAACAAGTAGCACGATAGACATGAAATATATGAGAAAAATGCTAATTGAAAAGTACCATCATACCTATTATTTTTTTAAAGTCATATAACTTTTTCCAAAAATTCTAAAATGATGTTTTAATTGTATGATCTATGGCAAGCCGTTTTGACTTTTATTCCATCTCAGGATATGACTTCTTGATATCAACAATTCAGTTTTCACTAGT
>JAUMHE010000056.1:12205828-12230715 GCA_032359235.1 Enteromius mattozi | reverse complement strand
CAGCATGTGAAATTGATTGTCAATCAGTGTTGCTTCCTAAGTGGGCAGTTTGATTTCACAGAAGTGTGATTGACTTGAAGTTACATTGTGTTGTTTAAGTGTTCCCTTTATTTTTTTGAGCTGTGTATTGTCACGTCCCGGCCAGTCTAGGGTTGGCAGGGCCTATGACAAGGTAAAGAAGAAAGTTTGCTTAGCTGTTTTTGAACAAGCTTTAAACTTGTACCTCCGTTCCGTGAAACCGAAGTGGATTCGTACTTTGTGGCTTTCGAACAGGTCACGGCTAAATTGAAATGGCCTAAGGATATGTGGGCATTATTGTTGCAGTGCAGTCTTGTTGGCAAAGCTCAAGAAGTTTGTGCAGCTTTGCCAACTGAAGATTCGCTGAATTATGATGTTGTGAAATTGGCTGTGTTGCGAGCTTACGAACTGGTACCGGAAGCGTATCAGCAGAAGTTCAGAGCTTGTTCAAAAACAGCTAAGCTAAGACTGAGATCTCCTGAGCCCTGAAAGAGCAACCTCGGAACAATAAAATCAGTGGTTAAGAGCTCTTGTTGCTCCTAATGTTCTCCTGAGCCTTTCTTAAAACAAATGTGACCTTTAAAGACAAAATTGTCTGAACTGTGATTTTTACATTAATTGTATTTGTGGATTTATTTATTTCACATTTTAGTCTATTTTAGTTTCTTAGAGACAAACATGGCACTTAAAAGAAACCTAACCAAGAGCTCGATTAAGTCTCCTGAGCCCTTAAAGAGGAACCCCTCTGAGCGATAAAAATTTCCCCTGGTTTACTCAGATGTGACATTGCTGATCCAAAATGACAGTGCAAAGGAACCATGTCAAAGCAGAAAATAAAAAAATAAAATGTTTCGGAGGTGACATATCGCATATAACTGTCAAGAAATCTTCGGCAACAATGATCCAAAGTACTCCTCAAACCTGAATGTATTTTGGATAGGGAAAGGCAGGATATTACAGTCTGATAAAGTGGTAGCAAACTGCTGCCGGCCCCCACCGTCAATCAGAGCAGCTGAATGTGGCCAGGGACCGAGGTGGTTAGGAGGTTCATTTGAAACCAGTCAGGCATTTCTGATAGACCTCCATTTCACTCTATCCATGTCTCCCTCCCTCCCCCTCTTCTTTCACTGGCTCTCCCTCCATCTCATCCTTTCTCTCTCTTACATGTCCTCCCTCCTTTCTCTCAAGCAGGATGTACTATACTGTGGTGGGGCAGAGGAATGCAGACCAGGGTAATCACAACATCATCAACTCAGAGCACTGATGTGGTCGACCCAACAATGCACCTCTAATTGAATAACTTATCCACCACACATGTCCCTGGGGACACCCCGGGTGAAGCACGAACTGAGAGGCAGATGGCAGAAGCAGATCGAGCGCTCATTCATACACTCTCACAACTCTTCCGCCAATAATTTTTTTACTCTTTTGCAGTTTTTGTTTTATTTTTTATGCAAAGCATACACTGCACTTGCAAAACGCAATAGAGACTGAGGAACATACAAGAGCTCGAAGATAAACCCTATAAGACCCCTTCTGACCACCACTGGGTGGTCCTGCCACATTTGGCACACTAGACAAGACACACACCCACAGAAATAAGAATGTATGGCAAACAATTTCACAGAAACTCATTCAGCACTAACAAACAAACTATCAAATCCACATTAACAAAAATGCTGGGTAAATAAGCAAAAAAGTATGCCATCGGATTCATGCAATACATAACTATATAACACCTCAATGAATGTTATTATGTTTTTGAAATAAGTCTCTTAAGGTTGCATTTATTTGATCAAAAATATACTAAAAACAGTAGTATTGCAAAATATTATTGCATTTTAAAAGAACTCTATTTTATTTTAACTTTTTATTTTTTAATCCAATTCATTTGTATGATGTAAAAGCTACATTTTCTACTTACTTCAGTGTTTTTAATGATTCCTATGCTAATATGCTGCTCAAAAATTTTTGATGCTAAATTATTTATTGATGCCAATTATTATTGAAGCTAAAAAAAAATTCTCGACTGATGTCTGCAGTCATTACAGGCAGAAAACTACAATAAAAAAATACAGAAAATACAATAAAAAACAGAAAACAGTTCGTTTGTGACAATAGAGATGGAGGCGTGCGGATCCATGTGCAGTATTTAATTGGGAAAACCAGGCATGATCAATACACTTGACAAACAGAACAACGGAGGTACGGCAGAATCAAGGTCGGGGCACACAGGCGAATATCGGGGCAGGCAGCAAACAATCACAATCCAGAGTAAACAGTTCAAAGTCAAAACACCAGGAAAACAAACACGGGAAGGAACGCTAAGAATTGATCGCAGAGCGATCCATGACCATGACTTTGCGACAAGTTGTGGTGTGGATCTGGTTTAAATGCAGGCTGTGATGAGTGAGTGGGTGTGGTGAACGAACAGGTGTGTGATTGGGAGTGAATGATGATCAGGTGTAAGTGCAATCAGTCCAGGGATGCATGATGGGAAACTGAGTCCATGAGTGAGTATGAGTCCAATAATAGTGTGAATGTGAGTTCTGGATGGAGTGCCCTCTGAAGGATCTTGTGGGCGCCTCATCGGGCTATCATGACATCGTTAATTTGTACATACTGTTCACAATACCATATTAAGTGTACTGCTTGCCAAATGCAACCTTACTGAGCATTTTCTCCAAAAAAAAAAAAGACAAACTTTTGCGGCTTATGCAGATTTGTAGGGGGTGGGGGACTTTGAATAACACAAGATGACAATACTTTGGGACTTTTATTACAACTTCATTCTTTAACGGTAATATTTTCGTGGTAGCCTACGCCAAGATAAAAGCCCCAAAACATCTTCATGCGAAGGTATTAGTAAAGTGCATGCACAATAGCGCTAGTGTTTTGATATTCTGTGCTAAAAATGTCTTTACCTTCAGTATGGAAGCTGCACGCAAACAAAGGTCAGGATGTAGTTGTTTCAGATGATTGTAGGTAAACATCCACTTTATCCAGTGTTTCTTATTTGTGACGTTATTTTTGCTGTTATTCTTTTATGTTCGTCTGAGAAACCGTGCCAACAACTGCGTGGTGACTGACTCATTTGAATGATTCGAACTGATTCCGACTGTTTGACCGATTCATTAAAAAGAACAGACTCACTGTTGAATAAGCCATAAGTTCTATTTGTAAACAGGCTACAGAAAATACGAGTACGGAGTTTGTTTGCTTAAATATTGTCTGGGAAAATATTTCACCCACCTTCTCCATCCAATGGGCAGAGTTACCAACAACACACCTAATTCCAGTAATTTACTTGGAATTAAGATTAAGATAGATTATTATAACAAAGTTCTCACAATCTATTTATTTATGTTGTTATTTTATTTATATACTTTGAGGAAGATGTATTTATTATATTCAAGTATAAAATGGGATTGTGTCAAAAGAAGACCGGGGATCAACTTTTTTGGTGGTGGAGATTTTTTTTTTTTATTTACGTATAAATTTGGTAGTCACTTAATGCAAAACAACTTGAGTTTCATTCAAGTTCAATTCTCTCTCTCAATTAGAATAATGCCTTTACTTATTACCAGAGAGGGAGCGAATCAGGAAATGTTAGGAGTTACATTTGAACTCCCATGACCTGTACTAGGAGCACCACAGCTCAATGTGTCAGAGCCGCTCTGTCTCTCTCTCTGTTCGTCTTATAGTTGGAGCCCTCTATGTAGTCCATTTGTTGCAAACACTCAAGGTGTGGCTCTCATAATCAATAGGATCCTTGTTAGAACTTGCATGGGCTCTGTCGTTGTAGGGCATTGATTTACCCTTCACAGCCGATTGCACTACATTTACCCAGCAGCGTGTTCAAATGAGTGCCCTGCTGCTCTCTACCAATTAGTTTCCCTGCAACTATAGCACTGCGGCAGTCAAAGGGTTCATTACCTTGAGTTTCAGTCTTCCACACGTAGCATGCAGCTCTTGTGCAGTCCAGCATGCACTAGCACTTTCAGAGGGATATTGAGAATGAGGGTCTTGCCATTGAACCTAATGGGTTTGTAGTAATGAACTTTCTGAGAATGTGATTGTATAGTGCGTGTTAGATTAGCATATGCTGTAACCGCAGAAGTGGACAAGGCCACTGTCTAGAGGTTGAGTCACACTGCACTCTCAAGCGCTGCCCATTGTGTTTAGTAATGCTGCTTTTTCCTAATGTGCTATTTTGTAGTGATTCATTCATTCACATTAAAAGTTCCTCTGAAGAGCTATTTTCCTAGTCAAACATTGTGCTTTGCTTTTTCATGTAACATTTGATCTCTCCCAATGTTAAGGCCATTTTAAAAGCATGCACAAACTTTGATATAAAAGACTCCTTCATTAAAAATGCCACCTAGCTCCCTGAGTAATATTTTTAGAGAAATTAATGGATCCATTTACATGCTAATGTTAGCATGACTGGGAGGGTACTGTATTGCTACATGCATTAATGTAAGCTAAAACATCCTCAGTGCTCACTATTGTCCTTGAAGTGGAACGCCTAATGTCCTCTGTTGTAAATACCATCATCAGAAGGGGGGGGGCACCCTGGCAAAGGGGCACCAATGCATCTTGGAAGTGTAATGATTGTGCCTAGGGCCCCGGCAGTCCACTGAGAGATCAGTGAGCTATAGAACTGCAGGCAACCAGGTGGAGTAGGAAAAAAACAGTGCGCAACAGGGGTCACTATCAACCCCGAATGCAATTTCAACACACCCATCTTTAAGAGATTTAATATTTGTAAAAAGACACCCATCTTTCAAAGACTTGGTCAGGGCCCAAGGATTTTTTTTTTTTTTTTTGCTGGTGAAGGTCAGTGGTTCTTATTTTTATTTGTCCTGCCAATATTTCCAGTGGCCCCACCACAAATAAACGATAATATTTTATTTTTAGCAATTTATATTTTCTAGAAATTTTAAGATTTTTTGTCAAAAATTAAAGTTCTTTTATTCTGTATTGTGACATACAGTCAAAACAACATAGGCTAAGGACTGATTAAACTAATTTAAAAAAGAAACATCTGCATCTCTTAACAACATAAACAACATGTGTTTAAAAATATATATGGTTAATTTTAACTGCATTATGATTTTAAATGTTATATTATTTACAGGTTTTTTTTTTTACAATTTTTGACAAACTGGAAATGCCTTCATTCATTCATGAACACACTTCTGCTGGTATTTACTTACAAGACTAGTTATTTTAATGATGCATCAGCAGAATTTAAAATGGCATGTATAAGATCAATTAATGCAAAACATTTTTCTTACAGGCAATGTGCAGCGCTTTTCATGTAACATTTGATATTTCCCAATGTTTAAGACCATTTTAAAACTGGAAAATATAAAACTAACTCCATATATTCATAAACACTCTTTTGCTGGTATTTGCTTTACACACAGCTTTGCTTTTGCCAGGCATTACTAACTGGTCTGTAATTTTTAACACATTCTGTGACAAATCAACAGAATTTCAGAACAAGAATGCAAAAGTAAATGTTTACATTTGTGAGGCATAAAAATGGATACAAGCAAAATTCTTTGAGGCTACATAGCATTGGTTTGAAAGTGCAAGTGATTGCTTTATCAAACTCTCTCACGCTCTCTCGCGCTGGTCCTGGGTGTGTGGACCATCCTTATTGTTGAGACCCATTGGTGTTATTGATTTCATTCCTTATTGACATACCTGTGCAAAAATGTCTGTTAAACATTAAGCAAGTTTGATATTCAATATCAAGTCATTCAAAGTCTCTTTTAAATATCTATTTGTACCTCGGCAATATTTCCCACCCTGTTTGCTTGCCCTTTACACTCTGTCTCTAATTGTTACCTTTGAGCCCCCTTAAATGTTATCATTGTGTTTTAAACTTATTTATTTACTTATTCCAATGTATTTCAACACTGCTTTGAAATCTCCTGAACTGACTAAAATGCCAGTCCATTGCCTTTGAGAGGAATTGGTCCAAGTTACCCCTTTTTTCTCTCGGATTTTAACCCTCAGTCGAGCGAACACCTTTCCTTTCTCTCCCTGTGTAACGGCTACCAGAGAAGGAGAGTCTACCCGGATGAGAAAAAAGCAGAAGTAAGACTCGAGGTAATGGCAGTTCGGTCTAAAAGCCTTTATAGTTGTTTGCACAGCATACTCTTCTCACACACGTCAAAGAGTGAGTACAAAACACTCAGTTAACGTAATAAACCAAAAAAAAAAAAAAAGACGCGTGATGAGGGGACTTAGTCAGCCATAGAGCGACCATCTCTCCTACACATCACTATAACATACGGGTTTAAAGGCACATTGACATTTGTGTCATAAACATTATATCACATTAGGTGGCTGTTACACCTGGCAACCTAAACCATAGCTGGGCAGATCCGGCAAGACTTTATTTCACTGGATTCGATCCCAGCAAACAAAAGCTGCCCTGTCCACTTCATCCCCAGATGTTTTGTATTGATCTCCCTGTGGTTTTGGCAGGGTGGAGTGGCTGGGATTGTTGCTCCCCTTTTCTCTTTTTTCATTGCAGACAGAATTAGAAAACAAAGGAGAAGGAAAAGTCTGCGGGTGTTTTTGGCTCCACGGTGCATGTCTGCTGGGCGTAGTGTCACATTTCAGGCAGAAGTGCGGCTGGCCTTGCTCACTTTGTTATCTCACTCTCTCTTCCCCTTACTCTATCCCTCCCTACACTCCCTGATTAATAATGCAGAGAGTCTCTTTATCTAATGTTCGGCTGTAGGTGAGTGCTGCAGATGGGCAGGTGAGGAGTGTACCTGTCTGCCTTCGAGGCTCAGAGACCTGGCTGATGGCCTAATGCTGGGAGGCATGAGGAGAAAATGGACAGCAGAGAGGTATAGCAATTTATAGACAGTGCATAGACACTATCTGGATAGTCCAAGGCTGCCCAGAGGAAACTTTTATTGCTCAGATATTGCTCTTTTATAACTTGGACACTTATTGGAGTTTTCAGATAAAGGAACGTTTGGATTCAATGCAAATTAATCTCAAACCACAGCATGTGGCGTAACGTTGATTAGCAAAAGAAAGATATTCTTAAAAAAAGAAAAAGGAAAAAGGGGGAACGCAACATCATGGTGAGCCACTTATAATGTTGAATGGGGATAATTTTGTGAGGATTTAAAAGCAGACATTTAAAGATTCTAATTTTTTTGAAAGCTTACTCATAGTATTTTCTGTTGAAACTTTTTCTGTATTATTTGAGCTCCATTCAAAATATTTTTTTGCAATCAACGTTATGCCAAAATGCTGTTGAATGGACATGTATTAAACCCAGAATATCCTTTTAACTGAAGAATACATAGAGCTATAAAATGTATGTTAACATAGCCACATTGTTTGGATATAGGAAGAATTCATTATTTGTTCATATTGAAATCTCTGGCTTTGCTGATATTCTTTTTTTTTTAGCAAACTACTAGAAAAATTTGCCTCTATCTACACTTATGCACAACTGCAAAAGCATTTATACATACTGAAGTTTGTAGATGAAATAAAGTGGCAGTAATACAACAACAACATTTATTCATTTACACACATGTGATTACAGTGCCAGATTATCAATGAATAAAGACGTTTTAATTGCTTTGTCATAACTTAAATCATTTTTTAGCATAGTGCATGATTTGGAAACAAATACATTTATACAATCACATAACCAGCTGCATATGCATGGTTTTTTTGCATAGTAAACTTGCTTAATAGCTCACCTGGTACTGCAACCCACATTGCTCTTTTAACACCGCTCACTGGATATTTCACTTTGTATATGTTATGGAATGTACAAGAAGCAACATAATATAATTTCACATAAATGTCACCACTGACACATTTTTTTCCAATTAGCCTTGGTTGTATTTTTTTCAGAGAAAGAGAAGACTTAATTAAAAGTTGTTGTTTAGGCGAAACAATTACAATGAGTAAGATTATCCAGTTAAATATACAGGCACAACTTTAAATAATTGATATGTTGATCTCCCTGAAAATATAGCGAAACTGATTCATTCAATGGTGTAAAAGTGTGGCTGTTTGCCTGACCAATAGAATGGCACTTTGGCTCTGAATTGTTTTAGATGGACTTTAAAATTTAACCATGGAATGTTAATGGCATTTGTCTTGCACAGGGCGTTGGTGAAGTGTTATGAAGCAAGCGCACACCCATTGTCTCATCCCATATAAGTTAATAAGTCCCTTTCTATCCTCTGAAATGGCAGTGAAACACTGAAAGAAACAGCTCAAGTGGAAAAGCATGGAGCCAAGGTAAGTGCACCAGATTTACAGCTGTATATGCAAGACCGTAGACTCACACCCTCACCCACGTCATGTTTCAATAACTCTTCATGGCAGCGTTCTATAAATGGCTGTCAGCTTAACGAACAATCCACTGTGACGCAAAATATCTATGAAAACGTACACGTACTACACCCAAAAAAAACACAAAATCTGTGATAGATATGACCGGAACCATCACAACTGTTCATCCCATGCTTGGTGAATAGGGTTTTCAGACTCATTTAACCCAGCGCTAATATTCAGAGCTAAGTCACTTGGAGAAGCTCGTCATTTTTCCCTCTCTGCGTCAATGTGATTTTCTTTATCTGTCAGAGTGCAGCTTGCACATGGAATCTGCCCCGAGTACACGGCTGCTCCAGTGTGGGTGGAGAGTGGGCGAAGGTGCGTGGCATCTGCCACAGTCCACCGCCTGAGGAGAAATAGCAACACTTCACATTCAAACTCACTTCCACTGCAGCCTTCACATTGTTAGGCACTGGATAGATTGAAAGTGAATACCGTGTTTCAGTGAATCATTTTCTTTGGCCAGGCTTTACTCTCCACCTTCGACATATCCTTACAGCACACATTCAGAACGGTGAAGAGGAGGCGGAGAATGGATCATAAAAGCTTCGAGCACACTATTTACACACAGAAAACAGTAGTTCATTTGGATGAAATATTATCTTCAGGCATTCATTGATAAACAAAATTTTCAGGTTTGTTTTTGAGCTTTTCAGTGAAATCGTTTTTACATTCTATTTTTCTTTATAGATTCTTTGAAAACAATAAAAACAATAATGATTTTTTTTTTTTTTTCTGTTGAGGTTACAGGAGATTATTTTGTATTTTAAGGCCTTAAGTCTCATGTCTTAAAACTTTCTGAAAAAAAAAAAACACATAAAATGGACACCACTATTCATTACATAGCTGCCAAAAAAGTTGCATGGAATTAATTAAACGCAGTATTTAGATTTACAAATACGAACCCCCAATCTGAAATCCAGTGACTCCACAGTGAATTTTTTGACTTGGGATACTCCCAGAAGTAACATAAATTGGTGTTTTATTCTCATTCTGGCCCAGGCTTTGGCTTCCTCCTGCCAAAACTTTCTCATAAACACACTTCCATGTTGACGTCCAGCCAGTGTCCTATTTCATAATGTCCCCTTCTTCCCAATATTCATATAAATATCTGCTTACTTTCTGTCCAAATGTGTTTCATTAACACTCAACCACTGTCACAAACCTACACAAACCACAAGATTTATTGTTCAAAGTTCATGTCATCACTTCAGTTTAAAGTGTTGGGGTATGACATGGGAGACATTTTGTTATTGCCATTCTACATTCCAATATTTATAATATAAGACACTAGATTAGAACTAACTGGTTTTAATACGGTCTTAACAAATTTTATACAGTGAACCACTTTTGCTTTCTTTAAAACAATAGCTTTTAGCTTTGCTAATTGTTTTCTGCTGGTGTAGCTGGTGGTTTAGCTTGCTACATTTTTGGAGTAATAGCTGGCTCAACGCTGGTCTTGTGTTACTTTTTCATAATACTGAATCTGTTTGCAGTAAGACAGACTGCACAAATCCTTTATTCTCAGGGGCATTTCTGTTATTGTTAATTAGCGCGCTATCCAAGTAGAAATCCATGAGGTTGTTCTGATTGTGCTGTCCTGTTCACTGCTTTGAGTATATCATACTGATGCCTCAGAGGTCTCATGTTTATGTCTAGCAAATCATCAAGAAAAATAAATTACAGATTTAGAAGTCACATTTTGTGGATAGATTCATAATGTAGCTAATGCTAATTTTTATATGGTCACATAAACTATAGGAGGTGTGTCGTTAAATACATTTCACTGAAATGTTATGCTCATTTGTTGTGGATATTCTGTAACAGTTTATATCCGAATGCTAGAAAGTTTTTCATATTAATTGGACGCCTATTACTCTGAAGCTGCTTTCAACAGAGACAACTATGGTTTTCTGACAAACCTTTGTGCTGTCTGGTTTGGATGCTGCTGCATAACAAAAATTTCTTTAAAAGAATTAAATAAATAAAATTAGGAGAACACTTATTTCCCCCCTGCTGCTGCTGATCATGCACACAATTTCACTCAAAGTGTGCCACTGGATAAATTGACTCCACACTTGTCAAGGCATCAATTATTCAGCGGCTGAGCCTTTCAGCACCGCCATCATGTCCCTCTCATTTGATTTGGAGGACAGGAGAGGCGAACGGTGCCGAGGCGAGTCTGGCGGAGCGCGGCGGAAAGTGGCAGAGACTCCTGTCTGATTGGAGCGCGAGGACCGCCCGAGTGTTCATTAAGCCCCAAAAAGTACACGCAGGCAAAGAGGACGATAACAAGACCCTTGAGCCGCTCGCACCCGGCTCTCTCACACTTCTGGAAGCCAATAAATATTCTCCTGCTCTCCCTCTTGCACAAACAGGCATGTCAAACGCAACTAACGAGTCAGCAAAATAGGCGATCCTTGTCCCTGCGGTGAGAGGCGGCTACTTTCATTTGTTCTATAATTTGGAGCTCCTGCAAAGGATTAATAGACCCAGAGTCGTTGTAAAGGGTTGAGACATGGCCTCTGTGTCCAAGAGTGACATCACAGACACAAGTTATTGTTCCCATGCAGGCTGCAAAACGAACCTTTTTGCCACACCTAATGAGAAGTATATTGAGATTTCGGCATATTTCTCTGCGACCATGAAACTGTTTTTTGAATCATTTGGGTTCAATGACAATGGAATAATTATATGCTAAGTTTCGGGAGAGTTTTCAGTAACAAGCCTCTATGTCTGCCACAAAAATGTAACTTTGTGAAGTAAGTTTTGTCACTACTGTGAATGCATTAGGAAGAACGTGCTTCCTACTTTTGAAAGGTCCATAACACCATATAGTGCAAAACAGAGTTGTCCAGTAAAGAATGAACGACTTTCATAATATGGTTCTTTTTAGTGAATCTACACACACACACACAAAGCCAGAACTGTGTAGTCTGACTCCTGAATAAATGACTCATATAAGCCTATTCATTTCAATGATGGTCCATTTAAGTACGCATTAAGCTTCTTTATTTGAACTGCTCATTACAGTGTTGATCAGAATATGATTTGTACTGGATTCAAACCATGTAGTTTGCAGATTGTATGTTTTTTGTGTATTGATGCAGTGTTATTTATATATAGCATTATGCTTTATTTTTATATTATTGTTTTCATTTACAAGTTTTAGTATTTTTGCTCTTTTTACTTTTGTAATTTTTAGTACTTTGGGGAGGGGTAAATATTTCTACTTCGCATTAATTTATTTTTATTTCAGTTTGAGTTTTACTGTAGTTATTTTAGTATTTCATCTTAAACTTGTTTGACATATATCTCAGTTAGTTTCAATGTAAATTTTCGTGTTTTGTTTTATTTCAGCTTTATTTCAATTCACAATATGTATGTATCTATTTATTTATTTCTGTTTAAGTTAACAATAACAGCACTGAACTGTGAATAAATTGTCTTATTATATAGTTTATATAATTTGGATCCTTCATTGTCCTTTACGTTGCTGTGCTGTAACAGATCTTGAATCCCACTCTTCCCAGGATTAAAGTAAAGTGAGGTCAGCATGTTGCCTTAACTCAGGCAAGAAAACTCTACGAAGTGTAATATGAATAATGAAGTTGTCCCCTGAGCCACTAATATGACCTCAGGGCTGTGGTCCAAACAGTTTGCCTCAGTGTTTGGGTGTAGTCGACCCGGGGTATCCTTCAGACCCCGCAGCCACTGAAATGAAAGCTGTCTCACTGCGGTTAGTAAAATAGTTGGACAATGAGAGCATGTGGTGGCCATGACTCAAGGCAGTCTGGGTGAGCGATGGAACTGCTGAGCTCTGGAGGACAAAGGAGAGAGAATCAGCAAGAAAACACACACTGACCTGGTTTAAATTTACATGCAAGGAGATTTCAGGAGAAGAATTAGATGGTTTCCACTGTCAAACATACATACAGTACGAACATAGAGTAGCATTCACTAGGTAGCAGTTTTGCTTGTTGTGAAACATGCTTGGTTACAAAAAAAAGTATGCCAACAGTAGGGTGTAATCTCTGACCAAATCTCTATCACCGCATGTATCTCATTTTACGAATGCTGCTCAGTTTAATGTGTCATTAAATGAGATTATGAGTACATTTTTATGACCTATTGTGTTGTTGTATATAATAAGGTTTGGTTTTCATGCAACTGATATATAACACATCTTTCATACTGTCATCTCTTCAAGTTTTAGAAGTTACGAGAACAGCTGGCAGTCTCAGTTATTTGACTGCCATAATACAGTCTGAAGTCTTTATTGGATTACATAACATTTCTGGCAACATTTGGGAGCACAAGACGTGGAATAATATTATAAGCTTCCTGATTGGTGAGTAGATCTTAATCCCCGCCCACATTCCACAGTGACTGCTCGCTCTGAGAGCTTCGTGTTTTTCCTGGCTAATTACACCACTAGCACATTCCAATATGAATATCACCATACGCTCCACATCAATAAAACATACAATTTCTTTCTTACCTGAATCTGCTCTGAGGTTTCCTTTTGCTCCCAACTCTCAGTTTTCACAAGTCTCTTTGCTTGATTTTAGGGGAAGGAATTTCATAGCGGTTTCAAAGCAATCTTTTGTTTCTGGGTTTCTAGTTATCAGGAACTAGAAGTTCGTCAGAGATTGGAAAACAAAAGTTTCTCATATTTTCTAAGCTCTGCCGACTCCATGCGGGGAATAGGATGGGTTTCATAAATCTCTGAGCCAAGTTCCTTTGAGTCCATTGGGGGGCCAGGCATCAGCCATGACTCAGTCTTTCAAGTGTAACTCGAGCCAGGACATCTGCATCGCTCGAGAGGAGGGTACTGAGGCGCCGATTTGGAACACTCAGCGTCGGGAATTTTGGGAAGCAGTGATGCCTATCAATGACCCACTTTGATTCAGAGATGCTAATTTGTTCTTTGTTGCCACAATATGTTGTTTTTGTGTTACTGATTTTCAGTGGAGCCACTGGTTTTAAGAGCAGACAAGAAAGGCAAGCTTTCTGTCATTGTTTTCTCAGGTGCTTCCATAGCCCGTGCTAATGTTCACAGCCAGAGGGAAGCTGCGTCTACTGTCTGAGATAGCAACAGATATCATTATTGCAACACCTTGGTAAAAGTGGAGAATTATTACACCACTGTGCTATTATAGTACTCTTAGTAATAATAGTATTATTTTTCTGTCTTGAGATTTTAGAAGACATTGGGGAGGTTTTGAAGTCCTTTAGACTGTAAAGACGGTTTGTTTACATTCTTAAAAATAAAGATTCTTCATTGGTATCTGTTGTTCCACCTATAACATCCAGGGAAACTCTTTATTGTACCAAAGATTTCTTGAGGTGGAATATGTTCAACAATATCTTATCACTAAGAAAAAATACTTGTTTTAAGAACTATTTAAAGGAATAGTATTTTTTTTCCTACAATGGAAGTCAATGGTGACCAAAACAGCCTGGTTTGAATTTTTTCCAAAATATCTTCCTTTGCGTTTGGCAGAACAAAGAAATTCATACAGGTTTTGAACTACTTGAGGGTGAGTAAATGATGACAGAATTTTCATTTTTGGGTGAACTTTTCCTTTAATTAAAGACTATTTTGGTAACACGTGGAAAAACATAATCTCTCTTCATTTAACTTCACGTTTAGTACCAAAAAATAAAATCTAGGGCGTTGCCAGGGTGTTGTTGCTAGGTAGTTGTTTAACAGTCCAAGTGCATGAATTTTCCCAGAAAAAGGACAATTTCCAATCTGGCAGCAGTGCACCACACATTCAATTGATGTGCATTGCATTCCTATTAAAAGCATGTTGATTTAGCCACTTTATTTTTCCCATTTTTGACATAAAGGAAAAAGCTGAATAAAACATTTCTTAAGAATTCTGGTAAAAGCACATAATGTATCTTTATTATTCCAATAACGAAAATAACCTATTCCATTGTTTAAGACTTTAACAACACAGTCTCACAACCAATTCGTATGTATTTTACAAGGTGGCTAATTCATATGAATTTGTACGACCTCACTCGTACAGTTTTGTACGATTTTTCTAGACCCCAGTGATGGGTAGGTTTAAGGGCGGGTTAGGTGTTTTGTACAAATTCATACGAATTGGCAAATCGTAAAATATGTGCGATTTATCAAAAATCGTAGGTCACACGAAAAATTCACATAGTCAGACTATGATAGTTTCAGAATGTCATTACCTCCAGTTGGATGATATCAAATATGTTTGAAATTTGAAAAAATATTAGAATGCTATTTTTGGCACACTAGTTTGTTTAGTGGCACAAGTTTGTTGTGGTTGTAATGACTTTAAACACACAACAATATGATCCTCAGTCATTTAGTGTACAGTTCTGAAACCATTTTCAAGTGTATGATAGAAGTTGTGTAGTGTATTCCGGCCTTAATAACACCCTGATATTATAATCAAAAATGTAATTTCACACTATTTCACAAAAGAAAATTTTACCCCAGTAGAAATTATAATATATACACATTTATTGTCAAATGTAGCAGGATATATTTGTAATCGATGGTTCTCTCAAACTAGACCTTCCAGTGGAGGCACATGTAGACAGGAAGTTGCAAGCATAATTGCTCACATTTTATTGTGTCTCTCCGTTTTCTGCTAACAGTGCCCGTGTGTGTCTTTGTGCAATCCTGTCAGTGTGTGACCTCCCATGTCCTAGAGTCCTGCCACCACACCCCCCAGCTCTCAGCATGTCTATTCCACCCTAGACAGGAGCCAGGTTGCCAGAGCTACGCTACTCCCACCCATTAGCTGCAGGAATCCAACATAACCATGGTAACAAGTCTCTCACCCCAGGGGAGATGAGCAACAGAACTGAAAGACTCCATTCAATTTCCACATCCCCAGTCCACTAGGGCTGACAGCCTCTCATCGTTTGTGTTGCAGTGGGCAGGGGTATGTGCTCATTAAAAAAGCCAACACACACTCGCTCTCTCTCTATACACAAATCCGAGGACACACACTTCTGTACATGCACTTCGCATTATCTTCACATTAGACCGCATCCTTCCTTACCATTTGAATGCTTGAATTGCCTCTGCCGATTTAGCCTGACAGAAGATAAGCTGTGTTTTAGGGTTGTGTTTCCACCCCCAGTATTAATGGAGTGTCAGTCTGTACACCTAAAGATGTTAGATCAATACTCTTATTCACCATTGCCACCCCTTCATAATAATTTTCTGACTCATGTTTGTTGTGTTATTTCAGCGATCAAAACTGTTTCAGAGAAATGAAAAATGGTCCAGTACCCACACCTGAGGCACACCGGCCTCCTTTGGAAGCATATGCCTGTCTAATCTGCGGTTATTAATCCATAGTTTATCTATTTGCAGTGAGTCACCACAATATCTAGAGACACATCTACTCCCTCATGCGATGATGGCATTGGAGCGCATGCTTCAAATGTACCTCGATGAATCCGTGCTGATGAGATCCAGGAAAGGTTAATGAAGCACAATGGGAAATCAGCCCTCCTCCACTAGTGCTGTGAAGAGGCTAAAGGAGTTCTCTCTAGGTGGAGTGGGAGAGAGCAGTTTCAGGTTCTCTCCAGTGAGCGAAGAAGCAGCAGTGCCCACACTGCCTGAATCAAAGCCCAGCCCAGCCCCAGTGCGCAGGAAAACCATGCAGGCTTTCAATTATTAGTCAGGCTAGGGACTGGAGACTGGAAGCAAGAGGTAAGAAACTCTGCTGGCGAAACTCCATATATCAGTTACTCTACTTTTTTTAAGGCAAAATAGATGTTAGGAATAAAACATTATAAGACTGGAGAAAGGTGGACTAGTTTTAGCTTTTTTTTGTGTGGAGAAACTGTAACGGTCAGTGCGTAGATTCTCTCTTAGAGTATAATGCTCAGATGAGCAACTGCTACCTAAATTTGTCTTTTGATTGCACATTGTCGAGATTGTGTGTGTGTGTGTTTAACATCTGATAAACAAACATCTCTTTTGGATCAGCCCTTATAGTGAATCCTTTAAAAAGACTCAAACTCATGAACCATTACTATGAATCAGTCTGACAAGTCCCTCTTTGATTTTTATAGTTTTAGAACAAATTCAGAGCTTACTTTCTTTAGTCTCATTGACTTCCATTGTATTTTTTTCTCCTTACTATGGAAGTCAGTTACAGTCAACAACTTGTTGGTTACCCACATTCTTTAAATTATCTTCTTTTATGTTCAACAGAGGAAAGACACTCATACAGGTTGGGAACAACTTGAGTGTGAGTAAAAAACGACAACATTTTCAGTTTAAGGTTAACAATCACTTGAAAACATTTTTACACTGCTACTTTAAACTTTTGTTTTTGGTAATGCTGATTATTATATCCATCAAACAGCATAATCTGGGCCCTGTTGTTAATATTTTACATGATTATTTCCATAATGTGCCAATCTATAGAAGGTTCCCTGGATAAATTACAGCAACAGCTAAAAGTGGATGCAGACTGCAACTCAAATCAAATCCATCTCAACTCAATTCAAATCAAGAGCTTGTGAATTGAAATTCAACCAAGAAATGTATAACAACACTCTGTCCTACTTGGAGGGCATTTACACTTGTTCTTTTAATGATCAGATAACTATCTGCCTAAGAGTAGCACCACTTAATGCCCTATAAATCACCTCTCTCGTCCCTCTTATAAATAGTGCTTGATGGCACTGGTTCCTCCTTCAGAAACAGGAAGTAACTAGTCTGGGGCGGAGGCAGTGAGAGAGTGAAATAAAGATAAACAGAGAGAGGGAAAGATAGAGCAAGCACATGGGCTCTTAGCCAGATATGTGAAACCTAAGTGAGCCTGACCATTACACCTCAGTGCTTTCTCTAGAAAATTCATCTGGAAAGTTCAGCATCTGTACACAGCAACTTCAAAGATCTTAAAGGCCCCAAAAAAATGTGAGATATGAGGTGTTTGTGTGAGCATGACGAGAGCTGCTGCGTTGTGGTGTAAGGGTGGAGGTGGTTTGTTATTAGTTAGAAGGGTGTAGCGTCAGCGCTATGAGATGTAGGTGGGTTGTGAAATTAATTGAGGGTGCGTCCATGGTTGCACTCCTTTACAATGTTGTCTGCTCAGCAGAGCTTGCGCGAGTTTGTCCACATGATAGTTGCACCTTGTTTTCAAACAGATGGGGCACTCAAAGGACTTCAAAACAGGCTTTTAACACTGCTCCTCCCAAGGCAAAGTTCAATCCAGACATGCGACGTGGGAGACGAGCAACAGTCTATCAGCAGTGGCTGGACCCGTGTAGAAAGGAACAGGGCAGAACAACAAATATTTGGCAGCCGTTCGCCCATCCAAAGGCACACAAGAGCAACCCCCAGTCGAATGTTTACTTTGCTGGTGGAGAGTGTCTCCACTCATCACACTGTTTTCACTGAGGTCATCATGGACGTCAGAAGAGTGTGGTTTTAGGCAGTTCTTTCTCTCTTTCCCTCTCTGCCCACCACCACACTGTTGAGGATGTATCTACTGCATGATGTCTGTGTTGCTTCACACCCATAACGCCCCTCACTGATAGTCCCCAGAGTTGAACTCCACCCTCAAAGGTTGTCAAAGGATTTTTTTTTTCTTTTTGCAAAGAAAGCTTTTTTCTCTTTTGTTTTTGGCCCATGTAAACAATGAGTCTTGCTCTGGTTTGGTGAAAGGATAATTTGATTAAAAAGGGAGTAGATAGAATATTCCATGTCTGTCTTTTGGGATCAGGTCCCATTGGTCATGAAAACTTACCTCAGCTCGAAAACTGATTTTCATTAGGATGAAGTCATTAGGGTTATTGTTGATGTCAGTGTAAAAACATACATGTTGCCAAGCCAACATGTATCATGTATTTCTGTCACTAATAAACAGTGAGATTTATGACTGAAGGAATACCTATACTTTTCCATACTTATAATCAGATCCAGATGAACTTTGTGGAATCAAACATTTTCTGTGCTGATTTCGGAGGGAAATCTGAGAAATAGATTTAAATATGCTAAAATATATTCAAGAGTTAAGAGCAGTTTTAAAAAAAGAAATGTAACTGTAAATGTAATCCATTTAAGTTACTGAAAAAACTAATTACAGTTACTTGTAATGATTACAAAGAGGGTGAATAAAAGAAGGATGTGTTGAATAATAGTAATTTGTTGCTTTGCCTGTTTTTAATGTTTCATGATGCCTCTTAAAGTTAAAATTTGCAGTGCCAATTAAATCAGTCCACATTGCTGCTGAAAGCTTTAGGCTACAACCTTTCTGAGAGTTGATTAGCTGATTAATGGTTGAAAACATTCATTAATTTAGTAAGTAATCAGATTTAATCATTACATTTTATTACACTATTACACTACTTATAACATTTTAAATAAGGTAACTTGCAATCTGTAACCTATCACATTGCTAAAATTCCCAAAGGTTAGTAGTAACCATTACTCTAGTTTTAGTCTCACATGATCGTTTAGTAATCATTTAATATGCTGAATTGGTGCTTGCGAAACATCTATTATTATTAGAAAGATGTTTTTGAAAAACAAATAAAATACTAAATGTTTGGTAAAAAAAAAAAGTCTTGCTGTCTATGTCAAAACCTAATCTTCCTTTTCTTCATTTTCTTTGTCAGTGCCATTCTCTGGCTTTTTTTAGCACATAAATGACTGCTATTCATATTATCCCACTCATCATGTCTCTGCACAGGTCTACTGTCAATAAAATAACTTCTGATATAAATATCGCTAAAGGCATCATCATGTTGGCAGCTTTGTACTGTGAAGGTGATCTGATCCCACAACGGTAACATTGTGAGAGGAAAAGCAATGAAGGATTCAGATAATTATTATATTAAGGTAGTTCTCATCAATTTATCACATTGACATAACAATTTATGCTATTTTTCCACAGTAAACTAAAATTGCTTATCATGTGGCCCTTAAAGAGCGAGCTTCCTCTACAAAAAAAATAATAATAAAGAGATGAACAAAATAGCTAAAAGCAGCAATTTTTTGGAGATGTGATACATGGTGGCACAAGCAGCACCAGCTGGGAGGGGGTGTAAGCGTTGTGCAATGCCGAGGACGTGCATGGAACCTCCCTCCTCGCTCTCACTGTCCCTCTTGGACCAAACTGTGCTTTGTTCCTCTCCCAAAGGGGAAGGAGATTAATTCAGTGCTGGATCAGGTAAGCCCAGTGATTTTCCCGGGGACGTTGCAGCCGGTCTTTTGGGATTAGCTGCACGCTTTCCCGGCAGCTGGGGGATGAAAGTGGAAGTGTGGCTTGCAAATGGCCTCCAGGCAGGAAAGGAGCCTTGACAGGTACACTAGGATAAACACTGATTGCATTCAAAAAACACATTGTCTGCTGTGATACATATCAAGGAGGAATTCTCTGTGTTTGAGCATCTGTCTTCCACTTCTAAAATGTGCTGTGGGTGTGAAATACCCATACTGATAATCTAACGAGCTGCTGCAGATTCTTGACATATATATTTAAAATATATACTAAAATAAATTGACTGATGCGTATCTATGTGACTATCTGTGTAATGTTTCAATAGTATTTGGCGATATTAGAGTCAGTGGAGATTGAATGAGGAAGAAGCGACGAGTCCCTCTGGGATACGGGCAAATTTTACCTCGCTCTCAAGGCCAGACACGGTACACCTGCGCCTCGGTAACGCCGGCCCCCTACAGCTGTCTGCACACCTCTGTCACCTGGCCTGTGTACAATTTCCAAGCACAGCACATCCCCCAAATCCTGAGCCGCCACTCTTATCAGAGCGCAAGGTGCAGTGTAGACACACAAAGAAGATACGTAATAAATAGCTGCTTTTTTGTACTAAAGTAACAGATCTTTTTTCCCACGGTGACCTACATCCGAGTGTAACACATTATTGAAAAAATATCAAGCAGGCAGCTTGGTACTGTATTTGAGATGTAGGCGTTGTAGTCAAAAAATAATGCGAGCTTGCAGCTGATTTTTGGGGGTTTAGAATATTAACGCAAGAATATTGCTGTATGACATTTTGATTACATTATATTATGAAAGAATGAAACATACATGTTGATAGATTGTTCACAATAAGACCCTATTCTTTTACAAAATAGGGTTAATTTTTATTTTGCATGGAAATTGCACACCATTTTGATCAGTTGGTTGATGTTTATGTGAAACTTTAAATACACAGTTTGTATAAACAGCTGTTTTAGTGTTTTAGGAGACAAGGTGCTGGAAAACCCATCAGCTGGAGTAAAAAAAGGCCATTTAATTTTTCCCTTTGTCGTCTAAAAAGTCCATTCAGGACAAACTTGATAAAAGTCCTTTACATTCTTTATTCTTTTAATATTCTTTCGACACATTCTCTTTTTATTACTTATAAAAAATGTAAACCCTTACTAACTGAGACGTGTCACAGCACTTACATATTATTGTTCTTTTGTTGGTTTTGGTTGCTTCTATTGTCCTCATTTGTAAGTAGCTTTGGATAAAAGCATCTGCTGAATGTAATGTAATACAGATATGCAAATAAGAATGTTTATTCCAGGTTTAAAGTTATAAATGTAAAGGTTACTTTATACCAGGATTAATTGTTAACCCTGGGTAAATTATGAGCTGTATGAAATGTGAAACAGGATTCAATTCACTTGGTTTTAAAAAGACCCAGGGTTAAGGATCCCTTACAAAATGGTTTTAAATAAACCACGGTAACCATAGTTTTGCTATAGTTTAACCATTGTATTTATAGTAAAACTGTGGTTACAAATGATAATCAATATGCTAAAAAACATGGTTACTGCACTTTTATTGTAATAAAACCATGGTTAATTTTCATAACGGTTTTAAGTGTGAAAGATTCGATAGAATTGCTTTGTTCATATAATCATTAAACAATTATGAGACAATGTTGAAGTCTTCTAACTGTTATTGCATCTTGTATTAAATGTAGCTCATATTTGAAAAATTACTGTGAATGCTGGAATCATTATTCCTGCACAGTGTACAGCTATGAATAAGACAAGCTAATAAATAACCACAATAAAGCAATATACAGACTCAGCATTTGAAAAGGAAATCTGATTTAAGAATGCATGATATTGCCAAAAAAGAAAGTTCAAACAACATTAAAATAGAAGATAGAAAAATAGATATTATTATATTTTTCAAAAGTAGTGCTTACCTGTTCAGAAGTCACAAAAGGTTTGTGGATGTTTGTCATTGCTACATGGCTGCTCAGTGGTACTTGCTATAGCCCATATGAAACTCTGGTTGGCTTTTAGCATGTTGCTATGTGGTTGCTAGAGGGGTCTGACTTGTGTTTAGTATGTTGCTGTGCAGGAGGTTCATGAAAGGTTTTTTATATTTTGTTATGCAGTTGCTGTGGCATTCTGGGTAATTTGTATCATGTTGCAATCTAAATGCTAAAGTATTAAGTAAGGGATAATGTAGATCCAGCAGGTTGTTATCGCAGAATAAAGCCCGACAGGCTTATCGGCAACCCGGCGCGAACCAGAGGGCTGTTGTATAAGACTGAAGGGCTTTATTCTGCGATAAGAACCTGCTGGATCTACATTATCCCGCTTGTTACACGGCTTCTTGCCACAAAAGTAAATAATTAGACACAAAACTTTGTGTCTTGTTGTTGTTAAAGGGTTAATTTATTTTATTTTTATTTTTTTTACTTCACTCAAAAATGAAAATTCTGTCATTAATTACTCGTTGTTCCAAACCCAACTGGTTTGAGCAAACCTTTGAACAGAATTGAGTCAAAGGAATGAATCATTTGCGAATGGGCATCGTTCATTGAGAAAAATAGACGGCTAGTTTGGAATAAATGGAAGAATTTTAACTTGTATAGCATTAAGATGAAGTAACGAGAGGAGCGTCGCCCACAGTAACGAAGTAAAAGTACAGTTTTTTCACTAAGAAAAGTATCCATTTTAGATATACTCTAAAAGTATTAGTTACCCAAAAAGTTTACTCAAGTAAATGTAACGAAGTAAATGTAACTCGTTACTACCCACCTCAGTGGATGAGCCTGTGTTATTAGTTTCACTGGTTGTTATCGGGAAATAACAAACTTTGGAATGTGGCGACTGACCAATCAGAGTCGAGTATTCCACGAAGCTGTGTAATAATAATAATTATTGGACCTTAAAAAAAGTGTGACCCAAACCACGTAATGAGCAATAATGATAGCTTGCCTTATCTTAACTTAAGTTGCCTTCTAAACCAAAAATATAAAAATACTCATAGGGTTGTAACTTATGCTGATAGCAATAGTAGCTATTGTATACAAAGTGTATGGAAGCTTACAAACATGAATGAAACCTGATGAAAAGACCTCTGAAAACAGTAGTTGCTTTTTTTCAGTTTTTACTGCTCCAAACCTTTGTCTACTTCATCACAAACCATGCAAGATTCACCTTATTTGGCTGGAGGACACTGACTCCCCCTATAAAGTCTAACTTCCTTGCCAGTTCCAGCTCTTCCTCCACTATGACTGCAGAAACACAGGAGACACTATAAGGGGTCAAGACAAAAAAAAAAATGTTCAAGTAATAACAAACTTGCTTAATATTGTTCATTTGTCTTAAAATTGCAAAGCATTTTGGTTTTCTGTATTTTATGCTCAGTTGTCACTTTAGATCTCTACGATCAAGTCAAAGTTTGGCAGTGCAGTTATAGAGCTAAAATAAAATGAAAATGAAAAAATAAATACATAAATCATTTAAATTCTCACTTAATGGCCATTCAAAACTTTAATTATACACAAAACCAATTTAAACATTCATCAAAATATCTTCTTTTGTTTAAACTGGAAATCAGTTCTCACAAGAGGAGTGAAAACATGACCCAAACAAAGTAGTTTGACGCCTTGTATTTTGTAGCACTCCATCACCCTTTGACATAAGCCCCTTTATTGTGCATCTCTGTGAGAGGGAGGATGGACGTGGTATTAAACAAAAAGCACTGATAAGGTTGTGCAGAGGAAGTGCTCTGTGCGGCAATCCCCTACTGACTTCCACGATCCGTCCAGGCATTTCCCCTCCACAGGAAACACCCTCACCAGGGAGCACATACGGAATGCTGCCTTTTGTTCATAGAGAGAGATAAGCGCTGTAACAATGCTCCAAGTGTGGTATTTTTGCATCCTCTCGCCATCAAAAGGAGGTTTATCGAAACGAAGGGTGGGTAATGCGTTGTCTCCATCTCTCAGCTGGTCCTACATCTGGTCCAATGAGTCATTGTCTACTCCCTGCAGGAAAATTGGGCTTAACTTCCCATCTATCTTGTAAGACTACATATCACCACTTTCTGTGCCAAAAATTGCAATTCTTCTGAGTAATGTGGTTGTGAAGGACTGACGCTCTTTTGCATAAGCATAGACGTTTATCAGGCCCAACACAATCAAGCCAGACTTTCATTACACTTTCACAGGTCAGCCTAACACTTATTTATTCAGTTTTTTAGTCAAAACCATTGAACTTTTTTTTCTCAAATCTATAGCTTTGACATATTAGAAGTACTTAGTTTAAACATGTATTGTTATTGTATGTCTAAAAAAGTAATTATGTGTAACTTATGTAATATTTTACCTATTCAAAATATTTACCTGTTTTTTTCATGTAATATATGACTAATCAATTGGGTTTTTTGTTGTTGTACATAACTCACTCGCTTTTTATTTTATTTCATTTCATTTTTTTATATCCATGTATAATGTAAATAAAACTGCCTAATACAGCAATTGAGAATATATAAATTATTGTGCATTACAATTATTCCTGCTCTCCCTTACCCTACTAAACCAGCAGAACTTCTTTATTTCTCCTCTGAATATGTATTAATAACATCAGGGCACATAACGGCAACCTTTTAATTCACCACTGACTTTCAAACATCACCTCAGAGAGCAATCAATGAAATATGCAGTCCTGTTGACTTCACGAAACCAAAAACATCTTCAGGCTGTCTTGTTGTAATACATGTCTGCAATAGCAGCATTATAAAAGCGTGAAATTTACATCACAAAATAGTGGTGGTATTACAAACCAATACTGGCCTTGAGATAAAGGAGAAGAACAGCCAACTCTCCACGACTGGAGCCTCAGACCTGCTGTTTAACAGCCTCCGGTCAAGGGAACAACCATGGGGCTCAATTTCAAATTCAAGCATTGTTTGTAGGAGGCTTTGTTTACTGGACAGTAAAAAAGAATTATGCAAACTGGCTCAAGTATGTCATCATTTTTAGCTCTTAAAGGGATTCTGCTCTTGCCATTGTACACATTATTTGTGCCTCAAACTGTAATGCATAGAATTAAATATTCATACAAGTGTGAGGATGAAAATCTCATGCAGGTGTGGAAATAAAAGCATAAATCAGCTAAAAATATCACTTTATAGTTTTTTTCTCAGTTGTTAGATGGTGTAAACGTATACATTGCATTCATATGTTCTCAG